>MU227025.1:2647949-2687845 GCA_018584345.1 Thuja plicata
AAAAGCAAATTTAATATTTCGTGGGATCCGTGACTATAAAGATGTATATTATATTGCTATAAGGATGTATATATATACATGTGTGTATATACACATGTGTGTATATACGCATGTGTGTATATACACACATGTGTATATACGCATGTGCATATATACACGTGTGTAATTTCTTTGAATATGGTGTATATACATACATACATATGTGTGTATATACACATGTATATATATACACACGTATGTGTATATACACACATGTATACATATATACACACATACACACGTGTGTGTATACACACATATACACAAATTTGTACATATACACATACACGTGTGTTTATACACACACGTGTGTTTATACACACATACATGTGTGTGTATATACACATACAAGTGTGTATCCATGTATACACATACACACATACACACGTGTATACACATATACACATTTATGTATATATACATACATATACACACCATACATATACACATACAAGTGTGTATCCATGTATACACATACACACACCATACATGTGTATATATACACACATGTATATGTATGTATATATACATAAATATGTATGTGTATATATGTGTATATATACACATGTATGGTGTGTGTATATATGTATGGTGTGTGTACACATGTATGGTGTGTATATGTGTATATACACATGTGTATATGTATGTATATATACACAAATGTGTATATATATACACGTGTATGTGTATACATGGATACACACTTGTATGTGTATATGTATGGTGTGTATATGTATGTATATATACATAAATGTGTATGTGTATACACGTGTGTGTGTGTATATGTGTATACATGGATACACACTTGTATGTGTATAAACACACGTGTGTGTGTGTATATGTACACAAATGTGTGTATATGTGTGTGTGTGTGTATACACAGACGTGTGTATATGTGGATATACACATATACACGTGTATATATATACATGTGTATATACACACACATGTATGTATGTATATATACACATGTATGTATGTATATATACACATGTGTGTATATATACATACATATATACACACCATATTCAAAGAAATTAAAAAATAAAAAATTAAAATTCCTTATTCATCTTCTGGGTGAGCCAAATGGGTAAGATCATATTCCGGATTTCATTTTGAGGTTAAGCATCTTCTTGAATATGCAACATCTTCCTAAATTGACCATATCTAGGATATGGTATTCCAGCAGCCAAATGGGCCCTTATGGAAGAAAAGTGCAGAAAGACGAATGAATAATGCTTATCCATGCACCTCGACCAAAGTGTACCTACTTCACCGTCGTTGGCAATATAGATTTCAACAATCAGAATATGTTCAGGCATCGGTTTTTTTCAGGTGTGTCCTATACTTTTGGAATCGCAAAACATGTCTGCTAAAAACATTTCCAATTGTCTTTCATAATTAAATCTTGCTTTCAAACTGACAATCATGCAACATGTGGTTATCATTCTGAAACATTTGAGTTCACTCATCGAAAATGAGCACAAATCAAAGAGTTGTTGTTAGTTGATAGAGCACAATTAGTGAGGGTGATAGTATGTCCCCTTTTTAGCTTTCTAACAAATTTCAAATCCACCCGAGGAATAATATTCTAAGGCATGAGGCACAAATCAAAGAGTTGTAGTTAGTTGATAGAGCACAATTAGTGAGGGTGATAGTATGTCCCCTTTTTAGCTTTCTAACAAATTTCAAATACACCCGAGGAATAATATTCTCAAGGCATGAGGCTGTTATATCTATACAGATCAATCTTTAAATTTAAACCAGAGGAAATTGATTATTCATGCAGCTTAAACTCAAACTCCCAATATATGTACGCACAGGTTGGGAAAACATCCTCATCCTATATTATTGTAGGTCTTCTGAACAACAAAAATGAACTAAATATATATGGAAAAAAAACGCTTTTTAGTAAGGGTTTTATTTAAAATACAAATTAAATTTGGAACTTACTAAAATAGATACATTTCAAATAACATATAAACTTGATCAAATTTGTGGGGATAGATGCTTTGAATCTGCTTCTTCCCCTACTACATATGTCACCCAGGTACTTGTCCGGAGGACTGAAAATCTCTTGAGGCCTATAAAACATTGTACAGATCAGTTTTGCTCCAACCTCTCCACTAGGGGAAGAATTCAAACAAGAGACCTTGTGCCACACAATCCCTTCCATAAGAGAATGTACACACTTGAGATTTGATCTAAATTCATAATTTGAAACAGAACAAAACTGTTTCTATGCTTTCACCATTGCTTGCATTGTAAAATGAAACTCCATCGAGACAAGAAGCTTTGGTTAAATATTTGCTTCACTTGCGAAATAATTCTGCACTTGATATAGGGTGCGGGTATCTACTCCAAGACATAGTTGGGATTTACTGCTAATATCCTCTCATCATTGCGCTTTGACTGAGCAGAAGCTTCTGCCCCAGTTGTTGGTGGAGCCTCTGGTCCATCATCCAGAACCAAGAGGACCCCCTCTCTATTAATCAAATGCTGCAGACCATATAATATTGCAGTCCAGTTAATGTTAGGCATGATCTATAGAAAGGATGGAGTAAACATCCACATTGGCATTAAACATCTCCCGTACCTGTATAATAGATTTCACACATTTCACCTCTTCGTACAATGCGCTGATGGTATCAAAAACCCTCTCTGCATTAAGATCTTCAATGTACCATTTGACTAAATCTTTTTGTTTTAAACCTGCCAAACCACCATCTGCAGGCACCAAATAATGAATGAATGGAACCAATCACAGCATCCACAAAATGAGATTGAACTATAGACCAGAACATGAAAGGAAAAAGGCAATCTGAGGTCATCAAAATGTCATCATGACTTCTGAATCGAAAACTAATGAATAATTCGTTACATTTCCTTCTGACTATAAGAAAGAAGACTATTTGCAGTATATATACATTAAAATATGGAAAACAGATCAAAGATATCACAATACCATCTTTAACAGATTCTTCATGTTGTCTTAGTCGCATGACGAGCGCACGAGTAACCTTCTGGAAGTGCTCATATGTTACTGTCATTTTCTGCTTTGGTTGGTCACCACCTTCTGCTGCTGGTGCTGCTGCCCCTTCTCAGAGGAAACAACTTGGTATAAGATACTCAACAAAACCAAGCATTTGATCAAAAATCAAATAAACCATGGTTTAACATTTGCAGAAATCTAACCACTTACCTGCAGCTTGACTATTCCTTGTTTCTTGTTGGTCTTCCTGGGCTACAGAACCTGGCTGTTGCTCATTATTGTTGTCATCGTCTTGAAAGTCAGCCAGATCAATCTCATTTGAATCAACACTGTAACAGGGACATGTTAAAATTCACAACTCGACAACGGCTTGCATTAAAGTTTAAAAATACAAAAAATATCCTCATGTAATTCAAAGCAACCTGATTATGGACGTATTTATAAGTCTTGTTGCCATATGAACATGGGCTGGTCGAACCTGTTATCATTTGAAGATCAACAAATGACAGTTAGAGCCAAAGCCATACCAATTGGTTACTTTTCAGGACTTCAATATTTTGTTATACCTCAGACTCTAGGTGGACACGCGCAATGGCCTCAGATAATCTTATCAATGCTTCCAATTGCCTTACTGTAATTCTGTATGCAGCCCGACTACCAGGTGCAGCATCATCTCGTCTTAAGGATACATATGCATCCACGAGGACCTTTCTCGCTTCAGGGCCTAACTATATCCAACCCCAGAAAAGAAATTGAAGTACAAAAACAGAATGCAAAGAACTGCTAGAGGTATGTCAAAAAAGTTCAGATAATCTTGGGAAATGAGGGCAGAAAGACATACACTAGGTTTTACTGTCTTTGCATAAGCAATGTAGCGCTGAATTTGTGCAGTAGTAAAAGATGGAGACAAGGCCTCCTCGTGCTTTTGGTGAACTCTAACAATATGATCGGCGATATGGTGATCTATTTGATCATCAGGCTCATCTATCATCACATATATCAGGTCAAACCTGGATAGAATGGGTGGAGGAAGCGCTACATTGTACTGCAATATTAAATAACACAATGAGAACCTGATCCATTTAACATGCTACAGGTTTGAGTTTAAAGAAATATACTGACAGAGGGGCCTTATGTGATTCCACATTACCCTCAGGGGCTTTGATTTGTCATAACGCCCACCAGTAGGATTTGCAGCTGCTAAAATTGAGGTGCGAGCATTTAATGTTGCTTGAATGCCTGCTTTGGTAATACTTATTGTCTGTTGTTCCATGGCTTCGTGAATTGCAACCTTTAAATTGCAAATATTGAATATGTGGATCAGTAGCAAGCCAAATAAATTCAGGTCTGCTTGAGAATGAAAGCAGAAGATGAATCCACAACAAATGCTAAAATTTACCTGATCTTTGACATCCATTTTATCAAATTCATCTATGCAGCAAATTCCATTGTCAGCCAGCATCAGAGCTCCAGCCTAATAAAATATACATTAACTTTACTATTAGTGAAAACACAATGTATATATAAATATTGCCTACCAAATGCTGCATATCATGCATTTGGAGAAAGCAAAATCCACAACATATCAAATTTATTAGCATGTTATGGTTTGACACCAACAACAAAATAACAGCAAAGTTGAAATAGAATTTATGAGTTTCTACTTAAAACTGTAAACATTTTACATTTTAATGTTATACCATCCTTCACTCAATCAGCTTATTCTAAAACTACTTCTGTCAAATGAAAATGATCACCTTGTAATGCGTTTGTTACAATTGGAAAGTTTACAAATCCCTAATAAATAAGTTTGCTTGAGTGAGTGAAGCTGCCCTTTCCTGGGACCTGCTGATGTGAGTTTAGTTCCCCTACAACATGCAGAATCAAATGCTCAATGTTTCGGGATGAAACACCAAACATTCAATCCTCTCTTGATATAAGGTCATCTCTCATGCTAAGGTTGCAACGTAAGATCATGAAATGACTTCAAGGTTCCTTTAACTATGGATATTCACTTAGTGAAATAATGTGATTTGCTGGTAATCACTTAGGGGGACTTACGCTATTCATTCAATGGATATCAACTCACTTGCACTTCTAAAGATTTGGCTTCACAATGTGCAATGAAAATATAGTTTTGTTTTTCCAACTATTCAACTTCAACTTAAACTTAAGCTTACTTCTACATCTACTTCTAGCTATGAATGCAAGGAATCATGGATGACTTGGACTCTACCAAGTGAAATCTTATCAGCGACCTCAACTTCAGCTAGTGCAAGCTTCTTCTAAGGATCCCAAATGGTTTTCATATCAACACCTTCTCCTTAATCCAACTTGGAAGTACAAACTAAGGATCCAACGCCAATCGAATTTAAGTGCAATGACTAGCTTACCACACAAGGCTTCCTCACAATCAGCAAAGAGGCTAGTGGTCTAGTATACTTGAGCCAAGCCAATCAAACATCCACCAATACTTGCATACAATCTACAATCTACCTCTACTCTTACTTTAACAACTTGAAATGAAAATCCTATCTTAATTGTGGAAGAAGAGCACCGTGCAATAACCCAAAGTTGATCAAACTTAATCACCATGCAAAACACAACAATGACAAGTAGAGCAATTTTGGCATTATATTAGCAACAATTTTCTCCAACCACCATTACAAATGAGAGCAAATGGCCTTATATAGGAGGTCCAAATACAACAAAAGGCCAAGATTAAATCAGAATCAATGGCTCAGATTACATCCCATAAACCCTAATTAGGATTGCCACCCTATCAGCCAATGAGAAGAGGACACCTCATCCAAAGGACCAATAGCAAAATTACAAAGATGACAACCAATGAAATGATGCCAAATGGCCAGCCAATCAGAATCAGGCACCTACCCAAACCCAAACATGAAAGCAAATAGCCACATGGGCTTACATCAAATGATCTTCTAAGATAATCTTTCCTCTGTCTTTCATCCTTCTAGCCAAATCAAGCAACTTGGCCAGCACATTGTTAACTTCTTCCAAAGAGGGGGAAGGAGTGTATCGAATCGTTCTTCCAGCTGCATCCATCTCCTTCTTCGTTGCAGCTAGTGTCTTTTCCCACTCAGCTAAACCATCCATGGTGAAATTCATGAGGAACTTGAGATATGAAAGAGCCCCCAAATGTTCTTCTGTGATAATAGCTCCTCCAAAATATCTCAACTTCTCAGTCAAAGTCTCCATATTCACATTGTCTTCTTTCATATAGTCCATGTTAAAGGCAACCGCTATCGTGCTTAAAGTACTTGATATCCTGTTGTGAACAGCGACGCCAAGATGAGCAATCTCATTCTTGATTCCTTCTAACACCTCCAATTTGCGGAGTAAGGCAAAATACCATGTCTCAATGATGTCCTTCTCACTAGCCTTAATCACTTTATTCCTTTCTAACAATCTCTTTGGAGTGTTGATTATAGCCTGCAACTGGGGAATAGTCTTATCCTTGACTAGGAGGAAATCCTTCCAAATGTTACTGAAGGCGTCGAACCTTCCATAGGATGTCTTGATTTGCTTGTTGGGATCAAAGCTTTACCTTCCCTCATAGACTGCCAACACATAAAATTCTAACTCTTCTTTCGTTGCTGCCATGGCAGTAGGATTGTGGCAACTGTCTGCTCCAGCTTGAAGTGGAAACACAACTCCTGTCTTGTTCTTTTGTTTTTGAATCTTGTCAAAGTGGCCAAGTTGCCTAGCTACCTCCATCACTATCAATATGTCGAGTGGATACCTTGGAAGCTTTTTCGAGCAACATGTACTTCCCGCAACCTTGATATAGGTGAATCTCTCAAACTGGATGTACCAGCAACCATACTTCTTTACCAACCTCTCAACATCGGAAGTGAGCCTCCTGTAATGTTCTTACTGTCTTCATGGCAAAGGCATCATAAAATATCTTGAAGTGCTCTTCGTTGTGCAGATGGAGTTGTGGGTAGCACTCATGCACCTCATACTGTCCTTACTCTCTCCCTACTTCGCCTAATGCTTTCAATCCTGGATATTGGTACAAACCTGCTATCATGTAGAAAAGGCAAGATCCCATGTAAAATGTCTTCGAGTCTTGGACCAATCTCAATTGGAGATCCAAATTTTCGCTAATCATCTGTCCCCAATCAAACATTAACTCTCCATTTGCTATCCTCTCGATGAAATAGTACATCCATGGCTCGAATAATGCAGCCTGTGGAACACCCGTGACTCTCCCCAACATCAGGATGAGATCGCCATATTCCTCCTTGAAATCTGATTTTGTGAATTAGGCAATCTTGAATGTCGCTTCCTTGGCTCCTTCAACCATTCTTTACATGCGAGGGCTAGATAGTGATCAATGTTGTCTTTGAAATGCTTGGTTGCTTGATCCTTTGTCATGAAAGTGTCATTCTTATGGTGTGGAATATGAAATACTTCCTCAATGGCTAAATCACTTAGATTAGTTAGCACCCTCTTGTCCTCGCCATAACAAACTAACTTGGACTGGTAATCATAGTGAATTGCGCACTCCATTATAACTTCGGACATGGTAAGGTGGGAGGGAAAGCAACCGCTTGTATGATACCATTTTGAAACATCTTCTTGGCAAGCCTTGAGGGGTTACCTCTTGTCAGTCTTATCCTTCGCTTGTGTCATGTTTACCGGCCCTAGGTTGGTGTCCCCAACCTTCTTGTTCTTGGATGGAAAGAGAGCATCAACCATGTTCCCACCTACAAAACCACAAAGCTTGAATTACTATACTTTGAATAAAACACGATTGTGCCAATTAGAATTGAAACTTTGATTGGGTTAATTGATTATAATTGCCATATTTATTAAGTTCAATTAACCAAATCACTTAATGCCTAGATTGATTCCAACTTAGATTTGTCAAATTTTAACCTTCTAATATGCTAAGTTAGAAATCTTGCCATGAATTGCATATTGGGTATCATTGAATTACATTTGATGTTCATTGATTACCATTAGCATTGATTGATTGTTGAATTGATGTCCACTTTAAAGTTCACTTAGCCTTTCCAACTAGTTAGCTTAGGATTTGCATTAGATTTGTTAACTTAGTTGAAATTATTGTGTAACTTTGTTTGGTTTGTCATTAAAATTGAAAGCAATAACACTAAGCTAGGAAAGCAATGCGAAACCAAGGGAAGTTCACCACCTTGTTGGTGAATTTCGATTAAAGGAGGACCTTCCTCAAGATAACCAAATCCAAAATCAGAATATTACAAGGTGCCCAAATTTACACCATTTACCTTCTCTATGCAAGAGATATGAGAAATGAAAATGAAACTACTTGCAGGTCTCTTGGCTAATCAGTCACTTAGAAAGATATGGAATGGTGTCAAATCAAGAAGCTCCAACCAAATCCTTGATCTCAAGTCCTCAAATTCTGTCCATAACTATTCAACATCAAAACAAGATTCAAGCCACATGACTGGGTTAAACATGATAGAATGTCATTAAGATGCAAATAATCAACCCAGGTCAGTGTTATGTGTATGTCCAAATCTCTCTCAAAGCATGACAAACATTCAACTTACCCCTCAAAACTGGAAACGAAAACCAATCCCCTAGCAAAGACAATCTAGAAATGAAAATGGGGAGGGAAAAAGCTCTCGAAATGCTCTTAAAACTATGATAACACCAGCACCCCTGAATTCTGGAAATCGAATTGCAAAACCACCACACTTAATTCAACTTGCTGGAGTTCGAAAAAGAAGAAACATGCCCAGTCCTGAGATGCAAGCAGCTCTAGCAAAACCAAATTACTTCCTTGAAGACCAAATTTGCACTCCCTCACAATCTCAGGCTTGCTGATGAAAATAAAACGCATGGAGCTCACCTAGCTGGAGAAAAGAAATCGAACCCTCAAATAATCAGATCTGAGTGCGGAATGCATGAAGCTTGAGTTTGGAGGCTGGAAATGTTGTTAATTAAGCTCGCCTCTTCCCTACCACTGAAATTCGCTCCTCCACCAAGCCTTCCCAAGACAAAAAAAAAAAAAAAAAAAAACGCCAAGAANAAAAAAAAAAAAAAAAAAAAAAAAAACGCCAAGAATGGGGGAAATTCGGATCTGCAATAAAAATCAGAGAAAATGCCTTTGTTTGTTTGTGGAATGAAGTTGAAATGCTACTTAAATACCCACTTGCTTTGCCAAAGGGGGGCGACTTGAAGGGAGGCCCTATAATTTAAATAAATCGCACCCCTTGGATGCCTTAATAATCCATCAAAAGACTCCCTCCCAGGCCGACTTGAAGGGCTTCAAAATTAAATTACCAATCAGTGGTCTAGGGACCCAATTCGAATTTAAATAAAATGCAAGGGAGGGGCTGAATTGTATCAATTTTCGCATTGCATAGGCCCCAAAATGAATGGCTTCGTAATTAAATTCGAAAAAATCAAGGGGGGAGGATCAAAATTAAAATCAAATTGTTCTTGAAAACATCGAACTTTGTGCTCTTTAATCCATACGTTTTATTGGGGCAGGACCTAACCTTTTAAAATTTGATTTACTTCTTCAATGGCCACAGGTTTCATTTAGGGCTGATTGCCTTGGACTTAGCAAAATACAAGCCCACCAATTGGATCGAGTTTGCTAGGCATGAAGGCCAAAATTTATTGAATTCAAAATTTGCTAAGGAGCAGCCCCATAAATCACCTCGATTTTTGCACCGTTTAACCATGAAATGCTTTGAAATTAACAACCATGGGATCCGAAAGATTTTGAACCTTACAAAGGTGGATCACTTAGCAAGGAAATTCGAAATTAATATAGTAATGCTTGCACAACAAGGTGGCTGAAATGCTATCTTGGCATAGAGGTTGGGTCCAAAATTGGCAGGGGTGCCTTGGTGAAATTCGAAATTGCTTAGCTCAAAATGCAAGAGGTCCCACTCCAAATCTAAAACTTGTCTTAATTGCCATAGCAAAATTTGTAAGAGGTAGCTTGTTGAAAAATAGGGCCTGTGAGAACCACCTTGCCAGAAATGAATTTGGGCAAGGTGATTGATACAAAAATTGACACAACCACCCTTCCCAAATTTGAAAGATGTAAGAACTAGCATGCCAGAAATGCATTTGGGCTAAGGGGTTGATACAAAAATTGACACAACCACCTGTCCCAAATTTATTTCTCTTAATTTCAATTCCAAAATTTTCTTTTTAATTCCAAAATTTGCCTTGCAAAATTAAATTGTCCAAAATGCCTTAGGCAAAATTTATTTGACCAAACATAAATCCTCAACTCCATGCCAAAATCAAAAATTTGCTACAAGCACCTTGACAAGATTGAGCTTGTAACAATCACCTCGCCACAAATTAGAAATTTGTAAGAGGTGGCCTGCCAGAAAATAAATCTTGTAAGAGGTGGTCTGCCAGAAAATAATTTTGCACCAAACTCTTTGTCCAAATTTCCAATACAACTTCAAATTTCAATTTCTACTTCCAAATTTCCCTTGTACGATTAAATTATTTATATTGCCTTAGCCAAAAATAAAATTTTCCAAAACTTTCACCACTTCCAAATCATGACGAAATTGAACACAAGTGGCCCGCCAGAAATCAAAGGTGAAGTGGTCATGTTGTCAAAAAGTGCATGGGAGAGCTCGTTGAAGATAAAAAAAAATTGTAAGGACCAGCTCGGCAGATATTAAATCTTAAAACGACCACCACACCAAAAATTCCAGACATAGACAAATTTCCAAATCAAATCCAAATTTCAATTATTTTCTCATCAAAAGCTCGATCAAGACTCCAATTTCACAAGTAAAAATCCAACCCCGAAAATCATGGCAAAGCCATCCAATCAAACTTTGACACAATCACCCAGCCAGAAATGCACTTGGGCGAGGAGATGGATACAAAAGAATGACATAACCACCCTTCCCAATTTTAAAGATGTAAGAACTAGCTGGCCGAAAAAATACCAAAGTTGGGAGACGAAATTCCACTTGCAAAAAAAAATCCAAATTTCAGACTTAGGCTCAAAATTTCTAGAATTTTAACCATCACCACAAAATCAATCTATTAATCCAAATCTTTAATTTGGCTTTGCAAAATCGCCATCTTTATAAAATTACTAGACTTAACCAGGTTTCAATCTTGCAAGTCACTATCATTTATGTTCAAAATCCAAATCGCCGGGGGGAAAATCAAACAGACTTGGGATCTAAAACCATCTCGCTCTCAAATCTCAATCTCAAACTAGGGAAATGTCGCCAAGGCAAGTTCAAAGAGGGGGTCCCCAAGAATTGGGGTGGTCATGTGAAAACCTCGCAACAGGACCTTGGCATGAAAAACGAAAGAGCAAATCCTCTTGCTGGACAAAGTGAAACTATTAGGATTTCACTATTTGAAGGTTGAGATCACTCTTCCTATGACTTATTTGGGTAAAGTGGCCATGGGTCCACTAAAGAAGGTGCTTGACTCATTACTAAAGTCTCATTTGGTCCATGAGCGAAGGACCAACACGTAGAAAGGATTAATGCTGGATTCTTTTAAGGTCCAAGATACATTTGTTTATGGGGCCCCCACACTAAAGGTTGAGGTCACTCTTCCTGCATTTAGATTAAGTGGTTGTTACTCCAGCAGTAAAGTTGCTTGGTTTGCAGAAACCCCTGCAAGTTCCATCATTGCCATGTACAAGGGCCCAACATCTGCAAAGGAATGAGGTAGGGTTTTTTTTAGCCCACTACCCACTGTCGTATATTGGTCCCCCACATGCCTGACCATGCTTAGACAAGCATACACAAGGACATGTCCCCCAAGTAATTAAGCTATCCATAGAAATGAGGGCATGCTGGACTTGAAGTAGGAAAGAAGCATCCCATTCCATTCCCAAAACCAGCAGAATAATAACAGGGACATTACCCAAAAGGGGATCACAAAGAAAATGCCCTGGCATTCCTCGATCATCCCAGGGGCGTCAGGGCATCTCCTACATACTACTTCATCGGTCATTAAAAAGAACACGATGTATTTTAAAGCATAGAGAAACATCCATCAGAGAAAAGATGCTTTCAAACTTGTGTAGCATAAATATAAATACTTTTAAAACTAAATAATTGGTATTTCTGTATACAGATTTACCATTGAAAAGAGCTGCTCTGGCAGCACATAATGGACAAAACTGTATTTCTGCTACAGAGAGATGGCATGCAACAACAGTTCATGCCATGTAAAAACAATTCTAAACAGGTTTGATGTAATGAATAATGGAATTTAGCACAGTTGGCTACTTGGCAATTCAACGCTGTTCACAGCATTATTTTTCATTAAATTCAAAATTTGTACATTTGTCAGAACTTCCACCTCAACCATTCAATCATATAATTCATAAAGCTAGAGCAATAATCAGGACAACCACAATTGATATCTGTTGGCTAGAATAGCCAGAACATACTAGCAGGTGTAAAGAACATTTGCTGGAAAATGGAATGCAATATAAATAGCTGAAAGTGCGGTAAAACCCACCTAAAATAATCAGAATCTAAAAACAAAGCTTTTCATACAACAAGTTGATGTAATGAAGAATGAATTTTATCACAGTAGGCCCACCAGTACAGATTACTGACTGCATTGCTCATCCATAAAACTCAACTCTTTAGATTTATCAGAACTTCCATGCCATTCAATTATAAAGCTGGAGAAAAACACAGGAAAAGCACCCTCAGATTATGCTGACTACATTAACCACAGCATACTATTTGGTTAATAACATTTTCCAGAAACTAAGATGCAATATAAAGACCGAAAAGAGTGATCTAATCCACCTAAAATACTCAGCATGGGAAAAAGTGTTGTTTCCATACAACTGGCTCCAGTAATAACAGTTAGCCAAATGGCTCAGGTTGGTGACAGCATTATTTATCATTAAATTCAAAAGCTGTAGATTTGATAGAAAAAAACAGAGGAAAAGCACACTCAAGATCTGTCCTGGTATATAGCCAGAAGATAGTGGCAGATAAAGAGCACTTGCTGAAAACTAGCTTACCTAGACTAACTCAGCAGTGGACCAACAAGGGATGCTCAAAAACCAAACCTACACTTATCAGATGGATTATCGTATAAGAATTATCACTGCAAGTTTAGAACAATCTCTGTGTTTTCTTAAATTTCATCTTACTTTGGCCTTGTTAACTTATTTTTAATTGATTATTATTTAGGAATTCAAATATTAATTTTTACAAATTATTTCAATAGCAATCCCCTGCCATCCAAAAACAAATATAAATTTTTGACATCCCTGAAACTGCATCTCTACATCTCTCCCTTCCATCTTCAAAATGCAGAGAGAGAAACCCAATAAACCTATAAATTAGGAGTATAGCATATCCAATCTGAAAATAGAAATAACAAAAACTTAAAAAATAAACAGAATAATGGAAGCAAAGACAGTATACAATATTTTCACCTAGGAAAACTCTTTCAATTAAGAACCCAGCACAGTAAAATGATTCAGCATTGCAATAAGTCAGCCATTCTCCAAAACAATAATGAATCTCTCTTACTTTACCCTTAAGCATGTTTAGAATCTAGATATAAATAGGCACATCAAAAGCAGTTTTACACATTGCATGAACTCATGCAAAAGATTAACACAGGTGATTGAAAATATGGGTGAAAATAGAAAATACCCAACAACAACAAAAAGTACTCAAGATCAACTAGCAAGGTTGATAAGAGATCCCATCACAACTATTGATCCCGTCTAGACTATTAAACACAAGGTATACAGCACTTATCCAACACAAACTTAGAGAAACACTCTCTTAGATGAAGTGCACATACTCTACCCTCTGAGCTAATCTCACTAAACCCTCGGAATCAATCTCATTTATTGATGTCTTGTTGAACAACTCTGCAAGCCAATGAAAAGTGGGAAGGAATTCAGCAGCGACCAAAATGTCTGTTGTGCCATTATTTCAGTTGAATAAAGCCAATCGTCCCACAAAACTGTTCAGTTAGAATTACAAGATAGAAACTCCCATATAAAAGCTATTTTATGGACACTGCCACCCCACACTAAGTCCTCAGCACTTACCAGGGTAGAGTAAACCCTCTTTCTAGGTAGATAAAATGGTATGAACCCCTCTTGCTCATTAAGATGGGACAAATGGGCTTTTATTCTTTCTAAGATTAAGGTGACTCTTCCCACAATTACTTCGAATAAGTCAGGTTAATTGGCTGTCCCACTGAAACATGCATCCATGGTGTGTAACCCAGCAACGTTAGCATACCTCTCTCCAGCCTAGATTTAAAACTCTATCCTCATAAGAAAGGTGGATTAGCCTTTGAGTCCTAAGCCTCACCAGCTCAAAATCAAACTCAAACTCACCAATTAATTTCTACAAGCACCAATTATGAACACGTAAAATTACCATCTCGTATCCAGAAGTTATTTAAATAACCATATTAGAATTTGGTTTCAAACGACCCATTGTTTCAGAAAAAGCCTTGAAACTATTTGAGGCCATTTCTAAGGCTGTGAAATTTTGTTTTCTGATTTATCCATATCACTACAATACTAAGTGTAGATTTTATCTACTGCAGCCTGTTGTGAGGTTTTCACACCATTGCCCCATTGCAAATGGGGACCCCCTTTTTTCACTTGGCAGTGGGGTGGTTGTCCTAGGTAGTCTTAGTTTACTGGCAATTTTCAAGTCTCCAAGTCTAAGAGATGAGTTTGAGCAACTTTGGCTCGCTAGGGAGTCAAGTCAGTCAGGGATATGAATGAGAGCTAGGCCAAGCTAGTCAAGGATGTGGAATTGAATTCAAGAGATTTTGTGATGAAATGAAATAGAATCCTTTGGAAAATCCTTGTTCCAGTATTAAATTTATCTTGGAAAGTCAAGAAAAGTTATGGAAAAGAACACTGATAGAAGTGTCTTGATCATTAAAATTTGGCTAAGTCTGAAAATCTTTAGGATCTCCCAAAATCTAGAATCTCCATTATAACTCCTATGAATCTGAAACCACTCTCAAACATCCTGACATTATATATATAAAATATAAACTTATACTTAAAAGTTTCATTTTATATAAAAAATTCACCCTCCAAGCAGCGAGTTGACACTTAGAAAAAAATTGACCCTTGGGTTGAGCCCAAGAGCAGGTTGGAATCTGACCTGCTGTGGGGCTCCATGCTCTAGCTTTGTGTTGAAACCATGTTACCACATTTGCTTGCGATTAATAATTGCACTTTGGCATTTGAGGAGTTGACGAGTGTTGTTCAATGACATGATGATGGAGGATTAGGAATGATCCATGAGTGCAAGTTGTTAAAAATCAGAATTGAAGAAAGGCAAATGAATTTATAGATGACAAAGAAATTGAGAAATGAGATCAGCTTGCAAATAGAATGCTAATGAAGGTCAGACAGATTTGAAAATGTTTACCACTTAATGAATTTTTGGAGGCCAAAGAGGTGGTTAGAATCCAACCTCTCTTGGGGCTCCAAAGCCCAAGAGGAGGTCGGAATCCGACCTCTTGGGGCTCCGGAGCCAAACAAACCCTTGATTTCTGCCCTGCCTTTTGATGATTGAAATCAGCCTCCCTTTCATCTGCTCAAGCATGGTTTAAAATCAGAATGTGCGGAGAAAAAGATGGGCATTTGCAAGATGAATTTGAAGAGTTTAAGGTTGGGAGAACAATCAGCAAAACTGAATGAAGAGATGACCAATGGTGAAGAGATGAGTTTGAGATCAACATAAAGTGAAATCATCAACAAAAATTTGAAAGAGTGGTCTGATTTAAGGCAAATTGGATTCAATAAAGAAGTTTAAGTCAAGTAAAGCAGCGAATGAGTTACGTTGGATTAGAGCCCAAGAGGTGGTCAGAATCCAACCTCTCTTGGTGCTCTAAAGCCCAACGGGGAGGTCAGAATCCGACCCCTCTTGGAGCTCCATGCCCATGTTCCCCTCATTTGCTCAAACACCATGCTCAAAATCAGACCATTAATAAGCAAAATTGAGGTAAAACTTAGCAATTGCAGGGTGTTGAGAGGTGATTGAAGAGTTGGAAGGCCTAAAACTTCTTTGATGATGATTGAAACCAAAAGGCAATTTTAGAATGGAACTACAAATGATAAAATCTGGAAGTGAGATCGAAAGGAACAGCCTGGGCATCGATTTTTGTTTAGGTGCATAGGATGAGTTTCACCTTAGACTCGAGCCCAAGAGCAGGTCAGAAATAATTTCAGATCTGAGTTTATTCACTCAGAATTTTATTGCCTCGGCAAGCAACGTATAAACTTAAAATGGTAAATTCATGAGATCAAGTGTTTGATGAGCATGTGCATGGGGGGGGAGGAATTGAATAACTTATCAAAATTCAAATTAAGATTGGGATTTGATGGAATGCCTTGTTATCAAAGTATCTTAATTTTGTTTACACTTACCACCTCATGAACTTAACACAAGCATTATTTTGTTTTGCAAGGTGAGATGGAAGTAGCAAGGAGCTAAGTGTTTCAAGTATGACCATGATTTCAGCATCAAGGGTGACATGAAGACCTCAAGCATCACCAAACCACAAGCTGATCACCAAGCAAGCAAAGTGCATCCAAGCTGAAGAACAAGTCAAGATGCAAGTGTTCGAGTTTTCAAGCAATATGAAAGTGAAGATACAAATGCAAAACAAAGGTCAAGGCATCAAAAAGACATCAAGATTTCGTGTACAAGCAAGTTCAAGGTCACGCCAATGAGAAGATTTCCAAATTTCGAAAATGGAGAAGTAAAATTAAAACAAAGATTGCAAGATAAGAATGTTGATGTGGCGCCTATTCATTTCCAACCAATTAGAAAATTCTTGTTGAACGTGTCCAAAATTGTCTACCAAACCTATTTTCTGATTGGTTAGTAAAAGCTATGTAATTTTATTATCGGCCCACAAGATGGTGCCCTATTGTAATTGGCCAACATTAAATGTTTGTAGCTGGAAACCCTAATTAGGGCATTGTTGGAGAAATCTTGGTCGTTGATCTTGAATTGATCTTGGCCCTTCATTGTAATTGAACTATAAAAGGCCGAGGCCTTCTCATTTGTATCTCATTAGATTAGAATTAGATTAGATTAGCTAAGAGAGAGACTTGGAGAAATTGTTGCCATAATGCTATCAAAGTAATTGCTAATTCATTGTTGGTCTTCATGGTGAATTACTTTTGTTGCTTTGAAGTATTGCATGGTTTCTACATTTCCTCACTTAGATTAGAATTTCGTTTCATGTTGATTAGAAATAGTGTTAAATTGAATGAAAGATATTTTGGATGCATCTTTGTTAAACTCGCTTAAACCAAACCACTAGCTACTTGTTGATTGCAAGATTGCCTTGCGTGGTCGAAAGACATATTTATGAGCTTTACTTTGATTATTGCTTGCACATTGATATGCATCGATGGATGGTGTTAATGGAATGGTCAATAGTTTGAACATCTTACATCTACCTTAGGAGATTGCACTAGCTTGGTTGATGTCGGTGGCTAAACTAAGTCTAGTAGAGTCACAAAGGCATTCATCATTTCTTGCATTCTACAAGTTGAATAGCTTTCTAAACCCTTTCTCTTTCCAATTCGTTTGGTTGGAAGAAGTTGAAGTAGTTTATGTCCAAGGAATGAACAGCGTAAGTCCCTTTGTGATACAAGCATATCACATCATTAAAACTGAGTGAAAGTTCACAATAAGAAGGAACCTTGGGGTTGTCTCATTTGACCACACAATCTGTATACATTGTTTAGCATGTGAGCATCCTTATTCAAAAGAGACTTTGAGATTTGGTATTTCACATGGAATACTAAGTATTTGATTTTGCATGTTGTAGTGGCATGGAACTCACATCAACACGACCTTCATTCAGAGCAGTCTAAAGGAGATCTAAGGCAGTAGAGATGAGAAAAATCAAAAATTCATATTTTCGGTATTTTTCTATGTTTTAGTAATTTGCATTTTCAGAGGCCTTCGGAGCGGGATTTGGGGTCAAAATTGTTGTCGGTCCCTTAACTCAATTTGTCGAAGGCATCACGCTAAGGGACAGAAATTTCTAATGAAGACCTTTCCAACGATGTACGTAGTTTCAAGGTTCAAGCACCGAGCAAGGAATTATGCCACTGCAAATTTGGGATTACCAACTTCCAAATCTGTGCAGTCTCCAGCAAGTCAGCAACCTCCTCTTCATCCTATGTCGCGGAAGAGCACACATCCGTGTAGCGTTTAATCCCGAAGGGGCTAGGGATCAATCTTCAAGCAAGCCCGTTGACTTGCTACGTGTCAGCACAACACAAGTCCAGACTACAAATGAAGCTCCAAGGGTTTCCGCCTGCACAACACACGTCCACACTACAAATGCGTCAATCAAATGAAACTGTGAGGCCCACATCCTTCAAAGGCACAACGTCACTTTTTTCATCCAACGAACCATCTCAAGGCACATTCGATCCAAAAAGAAATTGATGCCACACGCAGAAAAAGGACTAATTACTGCAAGTAGAAAGTCACTTTCTCATGACGGTGAAGAGTTTGAAAAAAATGCAACTAGCATTCAAGTCACGCACATGAGAGAACGCCATCATGAGATCTACACGCGGCAGATATGCAACCGGCTTTTAAGTTGCAGCAGCCTTTTATTGTTAGAGGAATTTTTTTCCTATATAAGCCTACAGGCACTTTGTAATGAGGGGTGGTTTTTTAGAGACTTTTTCTGGAGTTCTTTTAAGGAGTTTTTGTTCACTGTTTTTGCAAGAGTACAACACATAGAAATAGTTACAGATTCATTCTCGGACCTTCGCTTTGTATTATGTTAATCAATAAACATATCAAATTGTGTCGAGTTCGCCTCTACTGTGCATTTACTTCCGTTTTGTGAATGATTTTGAAGCTTTGTGTCAATTCTAAATGAATGTAGCTATTAATTGTTCTAGTTTCTGGCTTTTATAATTTCCTCATAGATGTGCAATTTGTTGAATCATTTTTCATACTCTTTAATCATTTGTAATGGTTTGTGACTTGGGGTTCTACTATAATATTTGGTGAGGAAGATTCTCATGGGATAATTGTTTTAGTGAGATAATAGAACACTTCCTACAGGCCTTGACAAGTGCTTTTCACAGAGAGATTTGAATATTTTGCTCTATGTTTGTCTGACTTTTGCATTCTGCTTTCCAACAATGAAGAGTCCGTGGTGTTTTGTGCTTGATCTTTTGGGGTTGCTTGCTCCTGTTATTTCTGAAGGGAAACTCTAAGGGTTTTAAAATCTTTGGTGCATCACCTTAATTTAGCCATTTTTGTGTTTTCTCTTCCTTCCCCTTTTCCAAAAACAACAGTATGAAGAGTCGGCTTCTAAAATACCGGAGATTGTTTCACATGATGCACTCAATCCCACTCCTGTGTAACTTCCCGACAGCCCTTATTTAGGTGTGACCCACTTAGGGATCAACACTGAGAAAGTAAACACACACAATGCCTAAACTTTATGGTTCAATAGTATATGAAAATATTTACCAAAAGAGGAATACAAAAGGCAAAAATCTTTACGATGGAGGATACAAACAAATTCTGCTTTTTTTTTATTTTTCGATAGCATCACTACCATTGTCATAAATTTAACAAAGCTAACAAATCCATTTCCAAGTATTTTGCTTTATTAGAAGTGGACCAACTAAAATTGAGAAAAATAATAATTAACTGTAATCATCTGAAACATTTAAAAATAAAAATGAAATATAGAAGAAAAGGGCCGAAGTACTTGCTTGTAAGGACACATTTGCAATGTTTAGGTAGGCCTGTTTTATTGCTTAATACAAATTGATTTTTTTCTTGATGCTGAACTTCACAATTTCATTCCCACATACTGTATTAATTATATTGATTTGTAGATCGACCACTTATTGCCATTTTAATCCGAGGCACCAAATTAAGACCAATAAATTGATATAAATAGACCTCAGTACCTCAATGCAGAACTCTCCCGTCTCTGGCTCTTTCACAACTGTGGCCGTTAACCCAGCAGCAGATGAAGATTTTCCAGAGGTGTACACAGCCCTAGGCACAATGCTTGATGCATACCTGCAACATTCAATGTAAAACATTGAATCTCATTATGACATAGAGAATGTTCAGTTGTAATTACAGATACATGAATCTGTAAATGCTACAGTTTACAACTTTAGCAGCTGGATATTACTGTACAAAAGAAAATTATAACTTATACTACCACCATACATCAATATCTCTTAAGATTATTCAGGAGAATGCAAAGATGCAATTTATTTTGGCCACCATTAAGCATTAGTTAAGAAAGTATAATAGACAAAAGCATTGGATAATGTGCGGGCCTTGGTGTTTCATATATGGAGTTTATTAAGCTGATAAAAAAACAAGTTGCTGCATAATCTCTAATGCATATGCTACAAATTGTAATCAATTCAGTATATTTAATAATCTGTGAAGATCAAGACTTTCAAAGTGTATTAAATTGAAATTTTACCCAGCAATTCAGTTACTGCTAACAAGAAACATACTCATATTCAGACACATATTTCAAAACAAGAAACATACTTGAGGAACTGTGATTTGGCACAACTGGGATCCCCAACAATGCACACATTGATGTCCCCTCTTAGATTAATGCCCTCATGAGTTTGCTTATGCACACCACCTATTAGCATAAGTAACAGAGCTCGCTTGATCTCTTGATGGCCAAACACAGTCGGTGCAAGACTTTCTACCAATTTATTAAAGAAGTCCACGGTGCTTCTCATTTGCTGTATCTCATCGCGTTCTTCCATCTGCCCAAGCCAAGACACCATTACATAACTTTGATTGTTTTTATGTCATGGCAAGATAAAGGTTGAGATCTAAAATGCTTATTTCTTCAAATGATTGATAAAAGCAATGGGTCCAACAGCTCAGCTTTCTCTTTCTCAAACAACAAGAAACAGTCAGGCATATCGACACCCAAGTTCTCTTTTTTCAAAGAGAAAAATAAAATCTAGGGACTTGACTTCTCATGAGATGTAATAAAAGCAATGCATAAAACCATAGTCCAACTGCTTTATGTTAAATGATAAGATTTTTGAAACATAAATCAACTTATTAATCCAGAAGATACTCTTGGATCATTAGGACAATCATATTAACTGCAGAAATTGAGAGGCTCGACTCACTAATAGTTGAATGCATTTGAGTAAATAAGCCATTAAAACAACAGTAAGAAGCTGAGATTCAGAGCATATATTACAAATCTTTCGGAAGCCCAAAAAGAGAAAAACATGCAGAAAAATATACATTGTCTATGACAAAAGATAGAAATTCAACGTGTCCTTGATGCTGTAGAGATGGCCATATTAATTTGCATCTTCACAAGGAAATGAAAAGTTTAAAACTAAAATGCGAACTGCTAGTATCATACAAAACAAAAGCAGAATGATGTAAAATGAGCTATCCATAATCATTATCATTTGAAAATAGATCATAACTTAACCCATAGATGTGTACAATTAAATTGGAAACCAGACACGGAAAGCAGGTAGAGACATACATCATAAACAATCCAGAAGGTGCAGTAAACTTGACCACAATGAGCACATACAGAAAATGGCTATAGAAAACACTTGAAAATCCGAGAAATATAACAGAACCTCAACTAATTCACCGAAGATATGGAGTCAATTGCCAATTAAAACAAAAACAAAACACAAAGGTACGTTCAATAGGTGACCTGCTAAAAACTTCTCCCAAACCAGGCTCGGAAACTTAAAAAATGTTAATAATGAAAAGATGTAATAAATAAGCACGTGGGCATGGAAACTGACACTATAAATCCCACATTTGTTGGTGCCTAAACTGTTATACATTGGAGTTATCACACATTTTCAACTAAAGTTATAAAATGAACTCTAATTAACAATCAAACACATTTCATAGGGCTAGATCAAGTGGTTTTCATAATAAAACATAGAACGTAAAGACTTGAAGCAATAGAATGGTAATGCATCAAAGCACATCCAAGTCCAAATATGAGAAACCTCAAACAATTTCGGGGGAAAATTACCGTGAAGTGGGGTGTATCATCGTCCTCACCATCCTTTTTGGCTCCTCTGAAATCAAAACCTCTTTTCTTGTCATGCAACTGCACAAGATTGTCAAAAACAGTTCAAAGTCATTTCGACCATTACCAAAGCATTTGAAAAGTTACCTGAAACAAAACACAATCTTTGAGGCAGGAATTATACTCTAATATAGCAATGAAATAAAAAGTTCCATTTCACCTGAACTGAATTGGCAATAAATGCTAAACGGTATGAAAGATCTCGCACACCAAGAGATTTAAGCCCACGAACTCCTTCATACCCACTAGAAGCACTTCGGTTTTGAGGACCTTCTCTGCGAGACTCTGCTCTGTCACCAGGAGAGGCTAAGGCTGATACATCTGGAATGACAACAACTGTGCCTGTGAATATCACCCTGAAACAAAAAATAAAACAAGGTCAATAGTTAGAAATAAGTAGAGACATAAAATTATAACACATTTTGCTCTCCTAAAACTGAACAGGCACTAATAAGGTAGATGGCTGCGCGCCACTAAAAGAAAAAAGAGCAATGTTGGGCCCATTTGTCTACATGACCAAAAATAACATATAAAGATTGTTCTTTCTGATAATGACTTACAACCTTATTAAAAACTAATTTAAGCACTTAAAATCTACTCATGAAACCACAATCAGTAGAGACAACTTACTTGTCACCAGCCCTGGCCTGCTCTACAATCTCGTGACGAAGAATAACATCTAAGGACCGTGGAAGAGACCCTGCAGGTATCTCTTTAGAAGTTTCTTGCATTCGAACTCTCTGCCAATCTGCAAACTTGCTTTCTTGACGAAGAAGGGCCCATCGGTCCCGATTTGCGCAAGTAGCATTTACACAGATGACAGGCTGGCATCAAGTTATCGCAATCAGATGATGTCTAAAGAACTTATTAACAAGGCAAGCAATGATTTCTTTGATGTTTGACATGTAACTAGGATATAAAAATAGTTCTCTCTACAACAATTCATCTTTCATAACATCCTAAATATTCTTTAGAAGTGGATAGATCTTCGGAAAATTTCTTTGGAATTTGTCTTCGGGCAAACATTTAAACAATTTTTATACAAGTTGTAACAAACATCACTAAATCAAAACCAAATTTGGCTCACATACAACTTGTGGGCACATGGGGTCAAATGCAAATGCTTCCCAACAAAAGCATCAGGTAAATGACATCAAATCATCCGCGAGCATTATTAAGAAGCTATTTACTAAGTAGCCTATGTAGGAAGAATATGGAATCCATGACACAATTCATATATACCGTGTTCAAAAGTGAAGTCGACAGCATAAGAATAGCAGATACCTGTGTATACTTAAATTGTTGTTCAACATTTTTTATCACTCCTCCACAATCCAGGCACTTGAAAGTCCCCTGTAAGAGCTCAGGCCGCACCTCACTTGTTCGAGTTACAACTCCACTTACAGCTACCAGTTTCCCAATTTCAGCAGTGGCCAGATCTCTCAACCTATGCAAATGCAAACACCTCATTACAAGATTTGAAATTTTCGTCAAGCCTGTGCGTTTTAAGAAATTGTTACAACAATTCACAGATCCATGGAGAATCCCGGTGCTATTGTGATAATATTAGCAGTAGAGAAACACACTAACCAAATAGGGTTGTCTTGTGTTCAAATTATGAACTGCCCAGGGTTTATAAGTTCTAACATTATAGTAAAGTAAGGAAGATCTAGGTCAGAGGTTGATTATTGCATTGTTCATAGAAAGTTAACATGGATTTGAGGAGAAGGTGTCTCTCAAAGAATGTGGCTTGAACAATCAAAAGTCACAATTCTACATTCCTTCAGAAAAATTCAACAAGCAAGGGACAAGTAGCTCAGTAGTAGACCAGCCTCTCACATATAAACAATATGCATTGGCCCTGTCATGAGTTCCAGTGTTCTCACATTTGCAAGCAATATCAACATATATTTCAGGTCCCAAGCCTCATTTTAAGTGTAAAAGTAGAATAGCAATGGTCTTCAAATTAAAAAAGAAATGATAAGCATTGAAACAACATTCTGTCAATCTAAAGACTCGGCCTCAATTCATTTTGTTATTGAAGATAGAACAATTGTTCTGACATACTAAAAGTTGAAAGAATAGAACTACGGCTTAAACACCATAAACAATGCGTGCTTCAAGAATTGCTTACAATAGGAAATAATATTGTTTACCTTCTCAGAGTTGGAATATTGTATAATGCTAGATTTACATCCTTGTTGGGATCATCGTCTGTTATGTAAGTAGGTCTATGCTGGATCACAAATCTCTTGCATGCATTTCTCAGGTATGGCTCAAACCTGCAATTATCATACAGGTACAACACTTAAAGCCTCAAAAGTGGATTGATTAAACAGCCAGAACAGGTTAATTACAGACCACAAATATACATAATTAAGTATCTTTTCAAAATAAACCCTTCAAAATTGGTGGAGCGATTGAAAGAGAAGTTTATGTTAGAGAGCTATTATAGTGCCAAATGCACTTCTTTTAGGAGGGCTAAGTTCTAAACAGACCGCGAAGGAATTTTCAGTCAGGGGATAAACGCTTTAACGAAAGGTCAGGCAATCCCAGTCACCCCACGAGGAGTAGACTGAATGGCAAGAGTAATCACCTTATCTCGTACAGGAAAGCATTTTCAACGCAGGAGGGTTAACTCGAATAAAATACACATTATTACACGGGGTAAAAAAGTGATTGTAACCAATCATTATAAACGGACCTTTGAAAATTACTGAACGAAGTCATCATGGTAAACAGAGTTAGAAAGAGATTCGCAGCACCAATCATATTCATCCAGAGATGATTTTAACATTAGCATTCGACATGACTATAATCTCAATTTCTGGATAAAACAGTGCATAAGAAAGGAAAAAACTCAGATCCATGACACCAAAGAAGACCAGAACCCTAAAAGAGACTTCAAGCCCTCACGAGATGGTCCAAAAGGATCATCCACAGTATGTAAACAAATAACAGAAGAAAACAGAGAAAAAAAAAGGCAGAACAACTTTTGTTTATCTCTTTTAATAGACCTTAGAAACTCGTCAGAAATGGCCTGCTGCAGGGTGTCATCAAACTGCATGACATGGCTGAAATCGACATATAAAGTGGTGGACTCTCTGGCTCTCATTGATTCTAGCTCTGCCTCATACAACTTCTGTCTCCCAGAAACTTCTCCACTCGCTGCAGAGGCACCCATATCCACTGAAAACCTGCAAACACGCCGAAAAAAACAAAACTAAAACATATTCCCACTCCTCTCGATAACGCAGACTAAACAAGCCCAGCAACATTAAAGGGGGGAAATGTATGCAGAGATGAAATAAAAGATTTACGTGTTGAGAAACTCCAAGAAGAGATTTTCTGCCCATTGAGCCTTTGGATCTCCACCAAATCCTTCCATTTTCTTGATGGATGGAGAGAAGATTGAACAGAACCAGCAATGAAATGCAAACGGAAAGAAACTTGAATGGAATAGACTGTGAGCTCGCCTAGGTTTGAGTATCCCACTTTCCCGCCAAAATATAGCGCAGAAAAATATTCCACGTGAATTAATAAAATTGATGTGGCTGGCGACCTGTTATTAACTGAGGAGATTTTATTATGCATCTTTATATGAGGTGGCAATAAGATGATTATATACTCGATAAACTTCTAATTATTTTATTTCGTATGTTTTCCTACATTTTTTAAATTTTATTTTTTTTATGAAATTACATACCAATTATATTAACTTAAAAAGGTCATACATCCAAATCAAAAAATAATGGGAGGAAAAAGTCACTCCCCGAGTGTCACATGGGCAATGCCTAGAAACTGGAGAACAATTTGAAACAAGGGCCTAGCCCTAAAGCATAAACAACATAAAACTAAATGGGCCTAGCATGGCCAAGCCCAGAAAGAAAACACCCTCATACAGCCAAAGTCGTAGATGAAGGAGGAGGAGGGTCTAGTTCATCCTTCTTTCTCCATCTTGGCTCGTGGTCTGGTTCAAGATTTGGCAATGTCCATCCATGTGTATTTTCCTCTTCAATCTACTTATCATCTCGTCATGGGCAGATTGCTAAAGCCAACCTAGGGAAGCCTTTGGAAGACAAAGGCCAACCTAAGTCACCACCCACCTTTGGCCAATCCAATTGTGGCGACCTAGTACTTGTTATTAGAGGCCACACCGATGGAGACCCACAACGACATGGAGGAACAACAAAACCATGTGGCGATAAACGACGACGAAGTGGAAGAGAATGAGAAGTGTCGGTATGTTAGCGAGAAGAGCTTCGCCCTCGATGGAGGCCATGGGAAGTGGGACGACCGCTAGAAACATAAGCTTCTTGAGGAACTTTGGCTACCGTTTAAGGAGCATTTCCCCAATGTTGCAGTAATTCTTTCAAGTGGGCCACCTTATCAGCTTGGACTTGTATCTGTAACATCACATTGTTACATATGCAAGCTTTAGCAAAAATGGACACATTACAATCAATTAAGGCATGTGCAAAAATCGTCACATTTCTGTCTTTCCATATAGCAAGGAGAATTTTCATTCTGAAAGTGTGCCAAAATTGCAAAAAAGTGAATAGAAGTCTAGGGTTATCTCCTAGAAGAACCATATGCCATAAAAACATTTGTGGGCAAAATGGAAAAAAGAAATCATGGATCCAAACCCAATAATTATGAGCCCTACGACAGAACCAAAATAAGTGAAGGAAGGACTCAGATTGTCCACAAAACGAGCAACGGGGATCTAGGATACCCACATGAAGAAGGCAAGATCTTAATGGCAAGCCTTGGAAAAGAATACACCAGGCAAAATAGCCTATTTTGGGTTCTGCGATAACAGATCAAATAATTAATGAAACATAACCTCCAAGTGGAGTGTTCGGATTGTAAATGTCATCGCTAATTTAAAACATCGACCATAGGCAAGTGACATGAAAGTCAGCGATACCCCTATCAAGGTTTGTGTCTTTGGAAAAGCACACTTTGGATACCAACGCCAGTCCTTCCAGCAAGGAGTAAAGCTAATGATGCCAATCTTATGCAAAAGCTCAACTGGCAAGAGAGAAACCAACAATTCAAAAGTGTCACGGTCCTGGCGAGTCAGACGAAATTGAGCCCACATATCCTCTTAGTTGTGGAGTGACATAGTAGACTTGCAAAAAAGGTCCTTTGGGGGACGAATGCCACACTTGTGAAAGCAAAGAGCATGGAGACCCGAAATTCATGCAAGTGGCAAGCCATGCATTTGAATTAATTGAGACCGCTAGAGGTTGTGCTGGTTGAAAGACAACCCGTCTCGAAAGCCACCTCCATTCCAATGAAGCCATGGTTTAGCTACTTCCCATGCGCGCCAAATGCTCTTTGTTACAAAGGAGCCCTGGATTGGAACTGGTTCTCTCGTGATCAAAATGGTCTAGAAGCCAATTTGTTTCCATGTTGGATGATGCAACGGAAACCCAGAGGAAATATAGTGGCAAAGAAGAATTTTCTAGGCTTCATTTCTGGAAACGCATCGAACAACCCATTTGACACACAAGGTCTAGCCTTGTTTGTGAGTGGAAATAAGGTTTAGACCGCCAGATTGCTTAGGTAAGCAGCAATAATCCCAAGCCACTATGTGGAATCCATGATTCTCTGTATCTGAAGCCCAAAGAAAGTCTCGCAGCAGTCTCTCAAGCTTACTGTAAGTTGTTTTAGATGGAAACCAACAAAAGGAATAATAAACATGTGTGGCTATGAGGACTTTGGAACATATTTGAAATTTCCCAGCTAAGGAGAGAGGCTTGGTCAACCAGTATTTGGTTTCAATTTTTTAGAGCACAACATTTCAAAATTGTGTGGTTGATCCATGAAAGGCAAAAGGGATTCCCAAGAAACAGAATACCTGGCCATGATGGATCTATTTCCAAACATAGTGGAGAATCCATTGTGGAGTTGGGAGGAATGATTGACGATAACAGAGGGTTTTATGCCATTGAATGGTCGAGCCAAAGACTAAACAAAAGGAATCGAGACATCGAAGAGCATTTTGGACATTCTTTATATCCTCAATGAGGGTGAGGAAGGAATCATTTGCAAAATGGTCGTTAACAAGTTGGGTATCTAAATCTGGAAGAGAAATGCCACAAACCCAGCCTACATAAATAGTAGAAGCAAGCATATAACCAAATCTCTCAGCAGCAAGCACATACAAGGAAGGTGCTAAAGGGAAGCCTTAACGAATGGACATATACAAACCAAAAGTGGTGGACTGGCAACCATGAATTGTTATGCAAGCATTAGCATCAACAAAAAGCATTTGAACTAAAAGAACAAAACAAAGGCCAAAACCAAGAGCTTTTAGCATAGCCAGAATAAAAGGTCACTCAATGTGGTCATAATCCTTCACAAAATATTTTTTTTTTAAAATGGCATGCTGGTTGGATTGACGCATCCATTCCCTGCCCTCCCAAATAGCTATGATGCTATCCAAAATGAATCTGGATTGTATAAAACCAGTCTTTTCAGGACACACAATCTATGGAAGGAGATGGTGAATTTTAGGAGCAAGGGCCTTGGCAATAATTTTATATGAAATATTTAGCAAAGTAATTGGGTGTCAGTTGCATGTATCTTAAATATCTCCAAACTTAGGTATGTACTTATATTTCCTTTCTTTATTTTTGTAGCTAATGAGTCATTTTGAAATGCTTCAAGGTAAACATGGTGATAGTTTGACCCAACACAATCCCAAAGAGCTTTGTAGAATTCACAGGGGAAGCCATCGCAGCCAGGGGATTTGTCATCTACCATTGAAAAAGTCGCGTCCTTAAGGTCTTGAAGAAACAAGGTCTAATCACATAAATCCCTCTGAGAGTCAGACAAACAATTAGGGACTGCAACAAGACAATCCTCGAGGACTTGTTGAGTGGCAAGAGTTGGGGCATGAGCAGTGAAATTTTTTTGGTAACGATATAAAAAAGCTTGGAGAATGTTTGGAAGTTCAGTGAGAACTGAATTTCCCTTTTTAATCATGTTAATACCTAGAGAGGAATGTAGAGGGTATAGGAAAGAAAAAAATTCCTTACTAGCCTATCTCCCACTTTCAGCGAGTGTAAACACGCCTAGCTGCATAGTTGTGAGCAACCTTCTTCTGATGACGGAGATTCGCCACTTTCAATTGCAATTTCTTTGAAGAGGGATGAGCTACCAAGCTCTTGGTTGTTGTACGCAAGTCCTTGGTAGTTTGATCATAAGACCAGCGACGGAAATAAGCTAGTTGTTTCCCATAAAAAAGGAGGAATTTAGTTGTTCGATGAATTGCATCATTCCACCACAAAATCCAACCCAAAGGTTGAGTGGGCCTAGGCTGTAAATTCCAAATTCTTTGAATGTGGTCCAAAGTAGGTGGATGACTTAGAAGTGATGTGTTAAAAGAGAACCAAGACTAAGAAGAATGTGGCAAGGTAGAAGACCATTCAATACAAAATTTAATAGGAAAGTGGTCTAACAGGGTGACATAAAAAAAAGGTAAAACTGGAAAAGACTGATTTGTACCAAGGGAGAAAAATTATTGAAAAGATATCATGGCACGATCAAGGTGTTTAAAGGCTCTGTCAGAACCAGCCCTGAAATTACTCCAAGTATGTCAAACTACATCCAAAAGGGAGTGGTTGGTATTAGGATTAAAAAAGGCCTAATTTATTACACATGTAAAACCAAGCCTCACGTTCACCAGTTATCCATCGATATGGTGAAGTGTCATCTTTGTTAGAAGCTACCTCAGCCATATGTCTCCACCCCAAGTGGCTATTGGTAATGAATTAGGAATCCAACGCCAAAAGGTATGTTCTTTCCACCACATCATTTGGGCATAAATGTTAATAATACCAAAAGGATGATTGTCAATTTGCACGATAATCCAAACCAATCTGTGCATGGGATCCTAACCATGATTAACAACTGCATCCTACTATCGTGCCACTCAAAGGGTAACAATCCTTCCTCTGTTAGCCTCATGATTGGATGAAAAAACCAGCATGTGGGACTAAATAACATAGCAAGCCGCAACAAGCAAAAAAACATATATCTTAATCTCTTAAAGGCAAAAAACATATGTTTGAGGAAACTTATGTCGAACATCTCGAACTGAATATTTACAAGAGAGGTCTGTGAGACCTCGAACATTCCAAGAGAGAAAATTCATTGTAAAGAATCATTCATGTTATCCTCGTCCCCAAGAGAGGAGAAACTATTGTGCAAAAATTTTGAGCCTGAATGGAAAAGAGGGTAAAGATCCCCTGGGATTACCTGCCTTTTGCCTAGCCCTTCGTCTTCAATGTCCTCTCTCCTAGGAGGGTTGTGAGAGTGACGACAACAGGAACCTAGAGTCTTATAAACCATTGGAGCTAGTTGAGGAGTCTAAGCTCCCAAAATAGGCCCATTTTGAATGATGAGAGAATTCATGTATGGAAATGCCTTCCCCTGAGAAACAGGGTTTGAAACAACCCTTGAAGGGGAGATATTGTTGGAATCCTTGGATGGTAGGGAATCCATTGATGGCGAAGACGTGGTAGGAAAAACTTTTTTAGACTTAGAAGCCAATAGTTGCTTTCCCTTATAGACCACAATAGTCCAACTAGCATCTTCCTTATTGATTTTTGGACTATGAGAAGCAACAAATTCCTTTGGAGGAACTTTAGTTTTAGGAGTAGCCAAAGGGTGATCCTTAATTTTATGTTTTGTAGACTAACAACGAAAACATGTATTGGGCAAATTCAAATACATAACACGCTGAGAAAAGCATTGCCCACCAATCTAAATATCAATTGTTTCCTTAAGATCTTTGGAAAGATCAGTTTCAACATAGACCCTCTTTCGAGGTCGGGCAATAAAGAAACGCTCAGGCTCTGTACAAACTACCCAACCTAAAGTTTGGGCAATATTTAGGAGAAATAACCAACAAGGCAGAACCAGAAAATTCAATCCAAACAGGGACTTTAAGTTTCTTGTCATCAGAGACAGTGAAGTCTCAAGACTAAGGTCGGAACACAAGAAGAGACAAATGGACAAACCAGAGACCATTTTTTAGAACGCCTTCCACGTGAGTGGGGTTCCCAAAATGAAACAGGCAAAAGACTTTGGTCAAATTTTGAACATCATTTAGGCGAACCCCATGAGGGAGCCATTACTTGGTGACCCAATCCATCAGCACGCTTTTGAAAGGAACACGACCAACAAAATTTCCAATTAAAGTAAAAAATTTAAGCCAATCATACACTTTATCAAAGTCTGGTAATGTCAAAATGACATCAGGAGTAACATAGACCTTACCTCGTGGAACACCTTGGATACAAACTTCCACGGGTGTTTGTTCATAGGAGTCATGGTCACCTAAAGCCAATATTCCAACACCAACAGTTGTTGGGCCAAATCTGCTCGCGGCCATTAAAAATTTCCTAAAAAATCTCACAATAAATGCAGTATGAAATGATTAGCAATGTTGTCATACAAAACCCTAACAATGACCTAGTAGATGGATGCTAACATAGACTTGCAAAGCCAAATTCTTTCTTGTGTATATCTTTCATTTTCCTATGCATTTAAATTTAAATTCAATCAATTTTCATCTTAAAAAAATAAAAATGCATTCCCACTCCTTTCAACAATGCAAATTAAACAAACCCAACAATATTCAGAGATGAAATAAAATATTTACGTGTTGAGAAATTCCAAGAAGAGATTTTTGGGCCATGGAGTCTTTGGATCTCCACCAAATCCTTCCATTTTCTTAATGGACGGGGAGAAGATTGATCAAAGCCAACAATGAAATGCAAATGGGAGGTAACTTGGAATGACATAGACTGTGAGCTCGCTTAGGTTTGAGTATGGAATTCTCAAGGTCCTCACACTTCCCGCCAAAAACTAACCCGAGAAAAACATTCCACGTTGATTCATAAAAGTGATTTGGTTGGTGACTTGTCAATAATATGATGAGATTTTATATGAGGTAGCAATAAGTTGGTATTTATATATTGGAGAAGTTTGCATTCCCATACCAACTTCCCATTATTTTATGTGGAAATTTTCATTATATGACTGCAAGCTTCCTTTCATAAATTCATCCTTAACTATATCCACACGCTCCCAAATATCCTCCCAAGTATTCATGGAGATCAAAAATTATCACAATTAATGAAATAAAAAATTCTTACCTCCTCTTCCTTGGTTCAACTTTGCTTCCTTACTCTTAGTCTGTCCGCAGTCATGATGATTAACTTGTGTTCCAAGAACTCTCTTGACGTCGCCCCAACCTTTGCCACTTGAAATATGGTTGGGATCACATTGTATGTGAACTAGAAGGTGGCTACAATAATCATATTTTTCCTGAAATTTTTATTTTTAGTAGTAGTATATTGAAGTTTACATGACACTTAGTATTCTCAAAGGTGTTGGAATAATAGAAGGGTGTGTACTGAGAGGGGAGGGGTGAATCAGTACCCTTAAAACTTTTATCAATTAACCTTAGTAATCTTTTCTTGCATTACCGACCATATTTCTTTTCTACCTTATGCATGTAATATCATATCATAAATGTAAGTGCATGTAAACAATCATAGAAACATTCATGAAACTTAGTTACACATGACACAAGAATTGGTAATGCAGAAAATCCCTCTTAGAAGGTAAAAACTGCGGTGGGGATGAAACCCACAAAGCTTCACTATCTACAGAATGGAAGGTGTCGATTAAGGCTACAAGTTGCGATCACTTCTGATGATCTTACCCTGTTAGGAGTAACATGTTAGACTTGTTAAATATACTCTGTTAAGAGATTTTAACAACACAATGTATGCGTGCACTTGGTTAAGAGATTTACAATAAGATTGTTAAGTCCACCTTCTTGAAGGATTTCTTCTATTTGCTACAATTTTTAGAGAGTAGACAAAAATACTTATGAATTGATAGCTTGCAATCTTGAATTGCTTATTACAGATCCATTAAGATCAAAAAATATTTGTATCACCTATAGTGATGGATAATACCTTTGTTATGCTCGGTAGCCTTGTATCTTGTTCTTCATAACTGAATTCTTCCTTTTGTGTCCTTCTGCATGAAACTCTCTGTCTAATCAATAGATGTCTTCTCCGGCTACAATCATCATGTTCTTGATTGATTATACATCTATATATACAAAGGTTTTGACCTAATTAGGGTTCACGCTTTACAAGAAAAACTATATGATCAAAGGTTTACAACTTGACCTTGATCTCCTAGTTTGCATGAATATAATTAGTTAAACTAAGTAAATTCACATATTACGGTGTTCTTGATCCACAAATAGTTGTCCAACTAAGAATAAATCTATTTTAAAGACTAAAATGCTTTAGCTGACGTGTAGCTTGAGATCTGCTTTTCTCGGGAATAAAACTGTCTCTCGGTAGACTGGTGCTCGGGTTACTCTATAGACCGTGCTCTCGGGTTACTTTGTAGACCGTGCTCTCAGTTTACTCTTTGAACTGTCTATCAGTGATAGTGTTATCGGTGTTCACTAATTTAAGTGATCACTATGCTAAGACATTTTTGGTGACCTCTGCACTTGACTGAATGTTGTCACTCGGTGATCATGTAACCGACGGTCCAAAAACTGTTTCCTTGTATACTAATGACAACTTATGATCCTTTAAGGATTATCAAAAGGATGAATTTTTTTGGCAAAACACGAGGGATGTAAATCTTCCCCAAACCATGGATATAACATTGCACTATTTTACCCAAAATTACAAATGTGACAGTTCAAAATCACCTTTTACTAGGTGAATTCTTGAGATGTTTGAAAGTGAAAGTACTAAAATCTCTCATCATCAAATCTCTTTCTACCCCAATTACTTGCTCCTGAGAATTTCTTGTAATTATATTTACTTTCAATGACACTTTTTATTAAATGGTGAAGTGCTTCCCCAAGAATTATAAACATTGATCTTCCACAAACTTGTTAGCTCTCATAACTTAATTTTTTTTTAAATACCTTATTTCTACTTAAGGTTGAATAGAGATTTTCACTTATCCAAGTGTATAGAATGGTTAATCTATTGTTTTTTCATATTACATTTATTAAGAGTTATATCCTTTATTTATTTCCCAATGATCCCATTTTTAGCTCTCATTTTCTAGGACCGGGATCTTGCGCCATCATGAATGATCAATTTCAAAGTTGAGAGGAAATATTCACTTTCTACTTTCTACCCTTCATCTTTTCATCGTAGTTATAATGCTTCTCATTGTAAAAATAACCTTGAAATGGTATGATATAAATTATCATAACAAAAAATTTCCACTACTATGCTCAAAGTGCTTACTTTCCTCGAATGCATATCCATCCAAAAAGCTACTCCAATGATCACTAAAAGGCATTGTATTTGTAATCTTAAAATAGAGCTTGCAACTTCACACATCTTCTTCCATCTTGAAATCTTCACATCCATCAAGATATTCCTTTTCCTCATTGAATTCATCCACGGTGGTATATTGGTATCTTACCTTTTTAGGGGCTCTCTTGTCATGCATGGTGGTCAAAGTTTTTGAGAACATACTAACTTGATCATACATATGATGGTGTGGTAGTATAGTTGGCAAGGTGATGTGGCAGGCATTAGTTGACATGGAAAAATGACATGGTTCCACGTGTCATTAGGTGGTCGAATAAAATAGTTCCATGTGTTATCATGTGGTCAAATAGAATGGCGCCATGTGGACCAATGGAATGGTGCTACGTGGCATCCCTGGGATTGAGAGTTTGTTTTGGTTAATGTTTGTTATAAACAGTTTGTTGGAGGTGGGTTAGACCCCCAACCTCCCATCAGTTATTTTTACTACACACCACTAGGCCATGCAGACTTTTCAATAACCATATGCACTGTCTTGTATTTAAAGTTAAAATAGTTCTTATTATAAGTTAAAGGGAGGTTTGATGGTTTCAACCATCGACCCTCTGACTTATAAATACCACTCCTTACCACCGTGTCGTGTACATTTTTCACATTATAATGTCAGCGCAACCAAGTTTTGATATGGGATAACATTAAGGCCCAAAAAAGAAGGGCTCGGGTTTTAACCCAAGCCCCCTTATATATAGTGCAAAAAATTTAATTAGCAGGGTAGAGTTTGAAGACGTGTAATAATACTGCACAAATTATTATTTGGAGGTTGTATTTTTCAATGCATATAGGGGATTTTAAGGATATTTTAGGCCAAATCCTTTTATCAAGAGAGAGAAATACTTAAGGAGCTCAAATTATCATTAAGGCAGAGATTGTGTGAGGACTTTTATTTTAGGTCTAAAGCAATTTTTATGTAATAACACAATTCAAGCTTGGCACCATTAATGAAAGTGGTTCTACATTGAGAAGCAGACTCAAAGACGTAGCCCGAACATTTGGGTGAAATTCCTTATCAAACCTGTTATTGTTCCTTTCTATTTATCTTATTTCTCTGCATCATTTTAATTTGTTCTTTGAGTTTTTAATTATGAGGTTGAAATAATTAATTAACTTGAGATGGAAAATTTCACTAAGTTACAAAAATGAATAAGTACACATAGTTCTAAAATTTCAACTGCAAATGAACATAATCATGCGATTTTATTGATGCGATCATGAATTTTGAAATTCAAGTTAAGTGCAATTTAAGTTAATCAAGTCTTAATTATGGATCACGTACAAAGTTTTTATTGGTTATCCTCTGCATCAATATTTAGTGGGTTTCTTGCATATAATGCTTTTCTTGACTATCGTTTGCACCAATTTTTACACAATGGCTATGAGAGGTATATAAAAAATGTTACCTCCCTCATTTTGGACCTCAGAGAATTTTTTAGTTGCAAATATTTGCCAATTGGTGAATATTTCATGTCAGCATTTTGAAAATGGTGAATAATTTGGGACCAAACAAGGTGACAAGGTGACCACTTCGCCCCAACTTTATAATTTTTTGGTCAAATGCACTTCCATTCACCCAAAAAAAATTTAACTAATTATTGTATCAATGTAAATATTTTGTCAATTAAATATATGTTTTCCAAACGATCTATTTAATATTTTTACCTGCAATTTTAGAAACATGTCGTAATTGACGACTATAATTCACCAAAAGTCATAAATGTTCTATTTGCATGAGGACCCAATTCACCCAAGATTTTTTGGAAGTGTATCTTAATACACCATAATATTCACCAATTATATTATAAGTTCATCCCAATGGACTATCCATAAATTACCTAGAAAACTACAACATATATATTTTTGTGGAGGTTTGATTCACCCTACATTTTCATAGGACATGTTAGAATTAGGTGAGATTCGCCAAATACTTGTATACCATTTATAAATACAATCAAATATTAGTTTTATTTTTACACAATTTGGTCAATTTTGAGCTCTCCATTCAGACCAATAGCCAATTTTCAGACCAAGAACAAGCATTGTTGTAGTATCAATTTCCAATGCTACTTGCTAAGAATCTAAAGATAAGCGGTCATTTTTATAAGTGGTATAATATGGTTCGTCTCAATCTGTTTGCAATTTTTAGTTCATTCTTATTGAGTGGGGAGATCTCAAACATCTATATTGTAGGCCCTATGACCAATGAATCATATAGTCTATTATTGCTTATTAATAAAATAGATAGGTTTTTTGCAGGCTTTATTTCATTGGAGATGTCAAACAGGAAGAAGGGTAAGACTCCTGAATGTGGCGAGGATCGAGAGAGGCCAAAAAAATCTAGAATATTAACTTTAACATCATACTTTGGCAATGTTTGCAGTCAAAATGACGAAGGTGCATCATCACAACTACAAGATTCACAACTTGCACTGAATATTGAAGAAGGCAACGAACCTAATATCTCAGATGGCGATGAACTTGAAGAATATTTTCTAGTCGATACCTAGGGTAGTGCAAATAAGATAATTGACTTGGGTGACAAATATAATGTCGTAGATGATGATGGTGTACAAAAGGAGAAAATAAAATCCAAATAAAAACGGGTCAAGAGTGGGATATGTCAAGGAATTTTCAAATTGATTGGATGTCAAAATATCCATTCATCGAACCAGTGGAAAATCCAAATAAAGGCCTCCCTCCAATAGAATGTAGGTGTACGATTTTTAGTTGGAAACATAAAAAGGAAAAGAGGTTGTAGTTAAAACTTGACACCATAGAAAGCACATCGGTAAAGTTTATGAAAAAAAATCATAGATGGAATTAAAAAATCAGTGATAAGATGGAAAACAAAGGAGAAATGCCAGCATGCTAAAAATGCCTTACAATATAATGCACATTTGAAAATACAGACGAAGCCTGCTGAATGTAAAGGTTCTATTGAATCTATTTTTAGAAAAGCAATGACAATAGAACAATCGGGAAAAGTTGTTCAATTATTTTTTTTAAAATATATTTTGAGCAAAGGCGATGCTATGAAAGACTACCCAAGAATGAGTGTTTTATTAGACATTTTGAAAGTTCCTAACTATCCTAACAATCATTAGTTAGTAAATAGTAGATGGGAATGGGCAATTTGTCTTGTTGAGGTTGAAAAACAATATAAAGGGAAAAACAAGAGACTCAAATTTTATTGCATTTGTCTTTAGATGAAGTTATGGCAATAGGTAACATGTCTAGAGTATGCATGCATGTTTATATTGTATAGAATCATATCCACCAACATCATCTACTATTGATTGCTAAAATGAAGGAGAGTGTGATAACATAAACTCTATTTCAATTAAGAGTTCTTTAATTGAATGTGGAGGTATGGATGACTTGACAATTGCCAAAAAGTTGGTATGTGTAGGAGCAGATGGAGCTTCAGTAATACAAGGTCAGAGGAATGGACTTTGCATAAAGATAAAAAATTTGTGTTCATCCTACATGTTTTCCATTCATTGCATGGCTCACAAAATGAATCTAGCTTTTAAAATTGTGAGAAATTATCCTCTAGTAACAAATATTGAATATCTAGTCACATAGTTCTACTAATTATGTGAGTGAAAATAGTGAGTAAACTAGGAATTCAATAAGTTAATAAAACATTCAACAAAATTACTCAAACAAACATTTAGATTAGACAAAAGAAGACTAAAAATACCAAAAAAGAGTCTAAGAATGTGCAACCCTTCTTAAGCTATGGAGTCTCCTTAATGTGTGGATTTTGTCCAAGATTGGATATGTGTGCTCAAATGTGTTGTTCAAATGGATTCTAGGATGATTTTGGCATCAGGATGTTATCTTTGATGGTTTTTAGCTCTTGAATTGGCATTGTAACAATGCACAAAAGGTGGATGATTTGTGAAGGGAAGAGGGTTTAATTTATAGGCAAGAGGAGGGTTGAATGGAGAGTCAATATGCAAACTTGAGAAATGGTGGAGATGAATTTGAGAGAGAGCACATGGATTGTGCTTTCTCGAATGCCTCACATTGTGACAAGTGTCACAATGAGAGAGGTTTGATAAAATGGGAGAATGTGACCATTTTGGGAGATGTGAGAGGGGACAAAGATGTAAGAGATGGATGAAGTGTGTAAGAGGGATGTAAGAGCATTTAAGGAAGACTTAAATGCATATGGTTGGGGATTTGAGGGATGTGACATGAAGGTCGACTTGGGTGAGGGTTAGAATTTCTTAACCTTTGGATTATGATTGTGCAAATGTTTAGGGAGTGATTGGGCTTGGTTTAGGGATGATTAGAGGGCAAGTGGGAGAAATAGGAGGATGTGATGCTATGAGAGAGAATGAGTGGAGGGTGATTTAGCTAGTTAAGTGTGATTAACAAACTTAATAAGAGATTAGTATGTGAGAAGGGGTTGGGTTGAGTCAAAACCATGGGTTAGGTGGTTTGAGCAAGGTTAGGCTAGGGGTTTAAGTTAGGAGTCATGTGCTCAAATAGATTAAATATGATTTATTTAATCATAAGTGGGATAAATATGATAAAGTGAATTATTTTAAATAGATAAGTCTATTTATTTAAATTAATAGAGGAAGAGGGATTTAATTAATTAAATGGTTTTGGGTTTTCATTAGATTAATTGGACTATAGTTAATTAATTAAATTAATTGAGCTAGGAGGTTAACATAAATTTATTAAATAATGTATAATTATTCAATTAATAATGTACAAAAGAGAGATAAATTTAATTAAATTTGTTAATCAAATTTAGGTGTCTACATTTTTCCCCTCTTTGACATAGGGTTAGAATAACACTATTTCAAAGACGTTTAAAATAATAGGTGACACAAAGAAGTAACAAGAAACAACGTTGCCCCAGGGTAGGGTTAAGAGAATTAGACTCGATGATGCCCCCTTGAGAGGGCAACAAGAAAGGAAACAGAGGCCTTGGCAGCATCTCAAAAAGAAAATGAGGGACGATGAAGGAGACCTGAATAATGGGATCGGTGAGCCGAACAAGGAATTAGGGGCCAAGGAGAAGTTTGGATATGACGGGGGTGGTTGGGGGTGGAAAAAGGTGTCAGGGTGGGGCTATATAAAGGTTGGAGGGCAAAGAAAAGGTTTATTGCACATATTTGAGCTTAGAAATCTCTTTATCATTTTGAGCTCTGATATTGCATAGGACAATGGTGGAGAGGGGATGACCAAGGCATCAGGTGAATATTGTGAGGAGTGTACGACAATACTAGATAGACAGGTAGGATAAAAAAATTGGCTTAGTGATTTATGCATTTATGTTTTTTTGCAACTTTTAAATATTTAGGACACGATCTCGCAGG
>MU227025.1:2698635-2718586 GCA_018584345.1 Thuja plicata
TTCTTTCTTGTTTTGGGTACCTGATCAGGCCTTGTTGCCGGGACCCATCTTTCCTGCTTTCTGCAGTAGTTTAGCTATTTTGCTTCTCCCTAAGTTACACTTAAGGGGGGGTGTTAGAGTAGTCTAGCATAGCTAATAATTAAATCATTTAATTATTAGTCTATTTACTCTATACTTAAGTTTCACTTAGGCAACTTTATATTTCTCTAGGGTTTTCACCTTTAGGGTTTCGTGATTCCTTTTATAAGGATTCACTTCTTTGCATTTCATAACCGAGATTATATTCAGTATTGTTGTTAATAGAAGCTTTATTCTTTTCAACATGGATTTCAACTCTCTGGCTTTTTGGCTGCCATAGCTTCTTCTCTCTTCTGTCTTTTGCTTCTGTCTTATAACTGTCATGCATGCAGGTGTTCTTGGGAGATTAGCTTTTAGCCTAATCCTAACAAAAACTGTGGTGGGGATGACACCCACAAAAACTTCACTATCTACATATTGGAAGGGGCTGGTTAAGGTTTACAATTTGACCACTTCTGATGATCTACCCTATTAGGAGTATCATGTGGAGACTGGTTAAGGTCTACTCTGTTAAGAGCTTTAGCAACACTATTTAGTGTACACTCGGTTAAGAGATTTACAATAGGATTGTTAAATCCACCTTTCTTGAAAGGGTTTCTTCTATTTGTTACACTTGTTAGAATGCAGACAAAAATAATCATTGACCTGAGTGTGTGCAATCTCCAATTGATAATTAGAGATCCATTCAAGATTACATATAGAAATGTATCGCCTAATGTGATTGATTAATACCTTTGTTTCTTAGTAGCCTTGGTTCTTGGTTCTTGATAACCAAATTCATATTTTGTTGTTCTGCTTCTTGAACTCTTAATCTGATCCATAGATGTGCTCATTGGCTACAATCATCCTCTCATCCTTATCAAATGAATGATAACAACATCTATATATAACATATATTGACCTAATTTAGTTTCACGTATTACAAAGCTAACTTTATGATCAAAGGTTTACAACTTGACCTTGATCTCCTAGTTTGCATGTTTTTAATCAGTTGGACTGATTAAAACAATTATAATAATATTTCTTGTTCCTCAAGAAATGGATTTAAAACAAATCAAAACTCTAAATATAGAATATAACTATTTTATCTGACGTGGAAGTCATATCCACTTTTCTTAGGATATAACTGACTTTCGGTGTCTATTGCTCGATTTTCTCTGAAATTAGTTTGACTATCTTTCGGTGTTCCTTTGTTGAAATGTCTATCGGGTTCCCTTGCTGTCGGGTTCCTCTATTTCTGCTCTTTCAGTTTATAGTGTAACCTGCTTGTCGGGTTCCTCTATATCATCTTTGGGGTTGCACTGCAAAACTTGTGTCATCGAGTTTCCCTTTACTTAGCACTTTTAGTCTGAACTAAAACCTGACTTTTGGTGTAGTGTAACCAATGGTTCATAACAACTATTTTCTCTTTGCATACTAATGGCAAAACTTATGTCATCAATCTCCCCCTTTGACATTAGTATCAAAAACTTATATGTGCAAAATACTAAAGTGTTTACCATGTACTCCATGTGTTTACCTTAGTCATTTCATGAATCCCCCTATGCATATACCGGTATAGTATACTATATGTGTATGTACACTTGTCTTTATACTATTTCTTCCTTTTCCCCTTTTTACTATATGCTCAGTACATATCATTTTTCTTTTCCCCCTTTTTTGATAGTAAGGGCAAAGCTGTATACCTATAGCTTATCAAAAATACGAGAGTGAGAGTGTTATGCTCTACATACCCGTCCCTACATTTTGCTGGCAAAATGTTGGGTCCCCCTTTTCACTTTTTCCTTGTTTATTTTTCCCTTGTTTTCTCCGGCCTTAGCTACCGCAAGGGTTGTGTTATTTTCTTTTTGGTCCTCTTTGCTCCGGGACCCAGTTTCGGGGTGTTTTTGTCTTGTGTCGGCCAGATTTCCAGACTCCAGGATTTTCTGTCATCACTTCTTCTTTTGTCAGAGGATGCGATTACATGGAATCCCTGGTTCTGGAGTTTAGAGGTTTGCCTTTCTCGGAGTTCGCGGAAGGAAGCAACATGTTTTTACCCTAAGGGTATAAATAGGTTTTACTTGTCACTTTAACTTTTACAGCGAACAAATTATCCAGAACGATTAAGGCGATTAAACAATGATTAAGTGTGAATTGCTCTTGGTGCTCGACAATGCTTAAATGGTGATCAACAGTTGTGCATTCATGGTCATTTTGAGGTTAACCAGTTGCAAAGTGCCTCCCATGCTCCTCCTCCCACATTTCTAGTGTTAAGGTAGGCCCTTCAACTCTCCTCCTTCTGGCTTTGGTTTTGTTTGTGCTTGGGTTTGTTTTTGCTTCTGCTTTGTCCTTGCTTTCATTCTTGCTTCACTTTTTGGTCTATTTTTGCCTCCCATCGGTGAGATGGCTCCACATGAAGGCTGTCCACCTTCTTGGCGTTGTTCTCTGCTCTGTAAATGATGTATTTTAGTGTAAGTTCTATAAAGCTCTGTTAGTGTTTAGTGTAGATGTTGTAAAGTCTTGAAGTCTTTCTGTAAAGTCTCATTGTCCTTGTAAATTGTGTTATTTTTTTTGCTTCCCTTGTATATCCTAGTTTGTGCATTGTCCTAGTAGCCCTTCCTGTGGTGAGCTCGTCGCGCTCTGCATGTTAAAATCCAAATTTGGAGCTCACTCTCATGGTGTCTGCCTGGCTCAAACTTGACACCTCGCTTGTTCAAGCCATGGCGGTCTTTTCTCTCCTCTACCACTTCAACATTAATGGCGGGATCAATTCCCCCATGAGTGAGCATTCAAAAACATCCCATATGGCATTCATTCCCCTCATGTCAGCCCACCTATCACCATTAAGAGTCTTTGCATTATCTATCGAGTGACCACATGACAACCCATGTCAACCAAGTATGACTCACTGCCCGGTCACATCGATAATGACTAGTTTCTATGGACTCCGGGCGCTGGGAAGTCTCTGGGTCTTTACCCTATTTTTTGTCACCTAAACTAACACCCCGGAAGCTCCGGGTGTTGATCAGAATCTAGTCATCGTTAATTATCATATTTTGGTATTTTGATGCATACTAATATTCTTTGTCAGGTGTGAGATGGCGGTCAATTCCCCAGAGTCCATAAAACTATTGTATTTTTATCATATGTATTAACGGTTCTCCAGTCTTGTAGGTTGCAGGTTATTCAAAATGTCAACTCCTCCTGGAAGTCTGGAGCTTCCAACTACCTCCACTCGAGCGGCCATAAAAACAAAGGCCAAGAAGATGCTAGCCAAGCTTCCTTTAACATCCAAATACCCGAGGGAGGGTGTTCTTGTGGGGTCCAAACTGGACTCCAAGTTGCAAGAGATAACAAATATAGAGCCCGGACTATGGGCTGAATTGCATGGCCTTGTCCAAACAATGTACAAATAGAGGGTTGCTGGAGATGATATGGAAAAGAACATGGCCACCTCCGACATCATTAAAGTTGCATGTTTCCTCTACTCAGTGCAAGCACCGAAGTTGATCCTTCAACTGGCAACGCACTACAATGCTCCCACCCAAGTTGTTTTGCTTGTTGATCCTCTACCACTACACTACTCGACGACCATTGTTAATCTGGATGCCGCCAATTTTTCTTTGGGGCTGGGAATCCCCCAGTTCAAGGGAAACATTGTTATCTCCTAGTCTGTATCACTAAAGAAGTTTGAAGAGATTTCCACTCTCACCCGACATCTCAACACTCACTGGCTAAAGTCCCTGAGAAGGGATTATAAGAAGATGAAGCTGGAGATTCCCCATGGAGACTTTAAAGAATGCATTCAGGCGGGAATCATCTTTTTGTGTAGGCTCTTCAGAGAGCCCCATGCCAAGGAATTTTTGTCTTGGATGTATTATTTTCTCTACTGCATCTCTACCTACAGTCAGACCTTCGAATGGGCGACAATCATTGCCAATCATGTAGACTTCCAGCTCAAGAATGTCCTTCAGAATTTGAAGTTCTACATGACTTTGTATGTATTGTGGGAACTAGCCCAACAGAGACCCACTCTTCAAGGTTTGCAGACAGTGGACATTCTTGGGAATGGGCTTGACCAGCTTTTCCCATGGGATCATTATCCCTAGATTCAGTGGGAAATCAGCTTCCCCCATTTTTGCAGGGTAAATGACGCGTTCATTTACCATAATATTTTGACACTCACTTGGGATTTTGGGTATTGGTTGTCGCAGGAGGCGATGACCTTGGTGAGCACTTACACCAATTATTTTATTTAGTTCCAGCAGCACACTTATATTTGGGTGACTGGCTTCTTCGAGAAACCCTACCTACTCCCTGAGCATTACGGGGATAGGATCATTCTTTTGGAGTTCTATAGACAAATCTTGGAACTCCATGCATTATTTGGTGTGAATATAGTTACATCCATTCCATTCCTAATTACTTGTGGGAACTATTCTTGTAGTCTCGCGGTGGCTAAGGAATCCGACAATGAATTGAAGAGTCTGGGACTGGCAGAATTCCATCTTGCCAGAAACAATTTTGACCCAATCGACAAGATAAGGGAGGCGTTGCCTCGGGCATTCGCACAGTATAAAGTTAACATTGAAGATTTCTGGGTAGATTTCCAAGATAGTTTTGATATTTGTGCTCGACAACACTCCCGGATGTCCAAAGGTTTAATGAAGGCCCTTGGCCTTCGAGGCTTCCTGAAAGATTTTATAGATGATGGGCCTCTTGACGACCCAACATACAAAGAACAAGGGATCGACAAGTTGGATCTCCCTCCGATGGATTGGGACACCCTGGAGAATTTAACAATTGAGGATGTGAGTTCCCACATCATTGATAACAACCATAAATATTTTTAGAGGGTGTGTCCGAAAAGCACCCGTAAGGGCCCGATCTTGCGAGGGTCTACTTTAACCTCTAGAGCCGTGAGACCAAGCAAAGACAAGGGGAAGGAGAAGAAAGATGTCCTGCCCTAAGTTACTCCCCATTTTGGAGAAACTTTATGAGAAGTTGGAGGCTTCTAGATTGACGAGTCAAAAGATAAGCGCCTAGCTCTCCCATGGTCTCCTAGCAACTCTAGTGGAATCTGCCCGCCCGACAGGATCCCCTTCGTTGGTGACACTTATGAGCAGGAAGACATTCACCGAGGTGGAATCTGCAGACATTTTGGATGCTGGGCCCCGTTATAGAGAAGAAAGAAGTAGAAGGTAGCCAATCCCCCAAGCACAAATACAGGTCCAGGTATGCCCAATGTTCCCTTAGTGGAGGTCAATTCAGACTCCCCTGAACTAGAGGATCTCCCAGAGACCTCCCCTCCGCATGAAAACTTTAATGGCATCTTCAAGACAAATGAACTCATGAATCTACATGGGGAGATAGATAAGGTGGTAGAATAAATAGCCGCACAAGAAGTGGAGATAGTCCCTGATCAAGGGGAGACACCAGGAAAAGAGGTGGTCCCGGAACAAAGGGGTCTGGGAACCAGAAAAGGAGGTAGAATAAGAGGCACAAAAGGATCCACAAGACATGGAGGAAACATAACTCTAGGGGAATGAGATAGTTTCGAGGCAAACAAATGATGAGCAATTGACAACTGGGAAAATTGGACCTATGGGATCAACCGTACCCCCAACCGTCACGCTCCAAATGCCTTCAGTTTTTTTGGGTGATCAAGTGCCCCAGAGCACGAAATTTGACAAGGTGGTCTCAGTGGCCTAACAACCAAATATTTTCCAGACACCTCTGCCTCCTCCAGAGGACGTGCCCATGGAGAAAGATGTCCTGACAAGTGACACCGAAGAAGAACAACAACAGGAGGATGAGGGGAAGAACCCCAAAGATACGAATACAAAAATCACAAATGTTGAGAAATATGGGGAAATCCCTGATGATACAGATAACGTTGGTGTCAGTGGAGATGAGGTCCCTGACACTACAGATAAGGATGCCACCAGGGCGGAGGATACTGAAGCCTTCAGGGAACAGGAAAAGGAACTCGATGTAACCATGAATACTAGGAATGCACTGCCAGACTCGGAAGGAGGTCCCAACACTTAGGCCTTAGCAACAAAAATTCCCCAGCTGCCACAATGGCTGGTGGAATCTAGAAAGAGAAAGGTCCCGACAGCATCAGGTGTTCCCCTCTCCTTAGCTTGGATGATGGCCCAGAATATAGAGGCTAAAAAGCCCAAGAAGGCCCGAACCGTCCATAGCCTCTAGACCAGTCTGGGAGGAAGCACAATTGCAATAATTGAAACACCTCCCCCAGATACATATGCAGCAACAACAAGAGCCGAAGACTATGCAATTACAGAAGTGCCCCTGGGAAGGAGAGACAAATAGGGTGAGTTGGACCTATTGAGAGAGGAAACCCGGGCACCTGAGGCTTGGTATGACAAGCAGGCGTAGAAGTTAAAGGAGGAAAGAGAGAAAAATGAAAATCTCCTTAGACTTCTAGCAGAACTTACACAGCCACTGGCCAAGATCCATCTGAAAGCCTCCACCTCCGAACCACCGCTTCTGCGGGGTGACATGGATTCTCTTTGGGCTATGAAGAAGAAGGTGCATGCTGTAGATGGGTGGATCGTGGAGCAGATCAGGGCTGTAAGGCAATTCCTGGAAGCATCACTCATAGACCTTTACCTGGTCAATAATCTCTTGGGCCAGGTAAATGGTGTCATTGTCCTATGGGAAGGAAACATAGAGAAATATGAGGAGTGGAGGACCAGATTATATGAAGTAATAAACTCCGGAGAAGAGGCCATCACTGAGGCAAGAATTTTGGGAGAGGAATCTTTTGAATTTCTTTGGGCCCAGTACTCTAGACTTGGCCTCAAAATTGAGGTAAGCAAGAACCTGGTTACGGTCCTAAAAGAGAAGGTCACGGCGGTTCGATATCCTTTGGATCTGTACAAAGCATTCATTGGAAGGGTTTCACAAGTTGATCCCTTCACCACCGGGACTTGTGCGCTGGAGGATTATATCCTTAGTAAGTTTGATGAGTTGATGGAGTCTCGATATTAGTCTGCCAGAGACTTCGACAGAGGGAAATTGTCAAGAATATCTAAGATGACGCTCTGAGCTCATGACTCCATAAAGTTAGTTGATGAATTCAGGGACGGGGCTGGATATACTGAAGAAAATTTTAGAATTATCCGTGATTGGTGGAACAACATCAAAGACATAAATTGAGATGGCATTCACCAAATTCTAGAAGCATTCAAAAACAACAAAGGACAGTAAATTTCTCTGAATTCTAGGGATTTTCACTAGCAGGGTGTATTTTTGAACATTCATTATTGTTTGAGCATAAGCTCTCAGATTTCAGAATTCTGGATCTAATAGTTTTGTATTCTTTTGATGACTCGTGTCCAGGTTCCCTGGATCCGACTGGTCATTATCTAGTAGTTAATAACAGGGGTCAAATGGTAGGTGATCCTGATAAGGCATGTCACTTTGAGGGATGGCCCTAATAGGTGATCTTCCCAAAGCATCACTCCAACATTAAATACCTGGTGCATCGAAGACAATAAGCTGCATTTTGCATTAATGAGGCATGTAGCCTCAAACCCTGGGAAGATCAGATTTCTTCTATTCTCGCTTAGGCACCCTTCTCATTGTCGATTCTTCCATCCTCTCTTCTTGTCTTCTTCCTTTGTCTTGTCAGACCTCTGCTCATTTCAAGGTGATTGTAAGTGGTGCAGGTAGTACCGACCACCAGATATTGTATTTTAATGGTTGAGTGTACAGTTAAGTTAGGTTAATTTTAGGGCAAGTTATGTGTATTTTAATTGATGATTTTGCAGTCCAATACTATTAGCATTCTATTTCTCAGTAGTTGCAGAGCTCAATGCTCAGTAGTTCTTAGCAGTTAGATGCTCCCTTGGAGCCACTGATGTACACACCAGTGATGCTAGAACACCTTGTTAATGAAGAAGGAAGAGTTTCTGGTAATGATGTTGTTGGTAAACTGATCTCCGAGTTAGAAATATTTCTTTTGTGCTGTATGTTTCTAATGTCCTTTTCTCTAATGTTGTGTTAGATTATATGATCTCATTTCACCTTGCTATTGAATATGTATGAACTAATGGTTCTGTATGCATTGAGTATTTAGTGTAGCTCATTAGAGCATTATTGATGTTAAAGATATATTGCATGACTATAAGTAGAATAATGAACTCCTAACCTTGATCTATCTTTTGCTGCTTATTTGGTAAACTCACGCGTGCTTGCCGGAAACCCCAAACTACCACCAAAATCCTCGAAGAAGATGAGTCAAAATCAGCTATCCCCCCGAACAAAAATAGTCACTTTCCCAACTTAGCTCCCTGCATCGTTGAGACCCGACACTCAGGTGCTTGAAGGCCCATAGAATTTATTCCTTGGACAACCTTTATAGGCGAAGTTGGTCGGTACCCCAGTACCTGGTGACAGCTCTTCATTTGTTGATGAGACCGGTCACAAAGTCTTATCAACAGAAACTAGCGCTAGAAGGAGGGCATGAGTTCGTCCCCTTCGAAAGATTTTAACTTTACACTACCCGAGGGTTCCCCAAGACATAGTTTTAGGAATCAAACTTTTAGCGGGATAGGGTCATTTTCACCTTCATGATTTGAAAGGATCCTTAGATCAGCCCCAAACCCTGGAAAGTTTGTTCAACTTGAGCCTCCTACTCGAAAGAAAAGGACCCCGCATACCAAGCAACCAACTAACCTTGTCTGGGGATTCACTACACCTCAGAATACCCAAGTCACCTAGACAATCTCAGGGACCAACGCTTAATCTAGCTAGAATCAAACACCCTCAATGGCTACATACTTTGGTAATACTGGGTCCTCAATGGGGCATTTTCTTGGTGCCACCAACGATCTTCCTCCGTATCCAGAGAAAATATGCCCCATATATGAGCATCTAGGCTCACAGACCGCAGAAGAACATCTTCAGGCATATAAAGACGACATGAAACGACACTGGATCCAACATCAAGACGTTGTGACCTGGATGTTCCCTCTGTCCTTGGGATAGAACGAGTTAAACTGATACCTCAACTTGCCGGCCAACTCCATCAATAGTTGGTAGGATATGGAAGATGTCTTCCTAGCAGCCTTCTACATACATGTGGACCCAGCATGGTCCCACAACTAGTTTATCTCCATCAGGAAGGAACTAAACGAACCCCTTGCAACATTCAACCATCGGTTCTAGTGTGCCTTAAAGCGGTGCACGGGCCCCTTCATCCCATCCACAGACGTGACCATCCAAACATACCTAAACGCCATGGACCCTTTTGTTGCCACTCTCCTTTGGAGAACCACTACCGCAAATGACCGAGATACTCTGGCAAAGGTTTACAATCTGGCCCAGGAGTTGTCCTACAGTTTGAGAAAAGCTCCAGATGGGATTAGATAAGGCACGTCATTCAACATGATACCTGATGGAACATCTTACATTGGAGGATGCAACCCCAATTAGGCAATGGGTGCCCCAACGATGGCCATGGGCCCACCACCGTCGATAGACCAGCAGGCCCAATACATGTATCCATCGCAAACCCAGACAATATCGAGTTTGGAATTTGTCCCCTAGAATCAGCCACAGCAAATGCAACAACCACTTACACAACCCTCTGGAGTACCTTTCTTCCAGTTTCCCGCGGCTAGAGGATTGCAGTCCTCGACTCTGGGAGTCGTTGCCGCCTTCCCCGGGAACTAATCGCAACAACCATAACACTGTGAAGCGAACACCTAGCTATTTGTTGAGGTTGAATCCATTTTGAAATTGGTGTCCTCCTTGACTGTGGACATGGGATAGCTGAAGTTGGGCACCCCCGTGCCTCACAACTCCAATTCCCAGAGAGGGAATGTTTTCTCCAAACAACGAAATACCAATTTTGAAGGTAGAAACTACAACAATGGGCCTCATCCCAATCAACAACAATGGAATAACAACATGAGCACCAGATGTCCCCCTCTAAACCAAAACACCACTCAGGGCGGTGTTGGACCCAGTCATTCTGCATAGCTTGCAGAATCCCACCCACTAACCAATTGGTGTAGATTGCATGACATCGACTCTCATTCTGAGGTGAACTGTGCCACACTGGAGAAGATCATCATGATCTCCCAGTCCGATAGACAATAACCTGTCGATCCTACCCCCTAAAATCATCCACATTTGAGCTTACCCACAATGCCTTCACTTGTGAGACCATCTTCTTCAAGACAGATGAAGAGGATGAAGAAGAGCCCGAATTGCAGGGGCTCTTTGATGAATCAATCCCGACCTTTGAGGCCAATGCCTTCACCATCCCACGGGCTCCCTACAACACTCAGAGTCAGGCTGGTAAAGGACCAGTTTACACACCAACACCTCCCAAAGATACCCCTCCCCAGGACAACACAACTAATCATCCCTTCCCACCGAAAGGACCTAGCTCTAACCAAGCTAAGGATCCAACCGAGGGCAGCCAACTTTACCTGGGGGGAAAGTTTGACATCACCAAGGCATTAGAGAGAACCACCACCTCCATGACCTTGATGGAGGTTTAGTTGAATTATCTCGAGTAGAGGAAGTCCCTTCTAAAGCTCTTGGGAAACTTGGAAGCCTTCAGTCGTCCACCAAAGACTGTCACATTTGATGATGCCAACGCAGCTGTCTTATGGGGAAACATAGAGGATCTTCCCTTCTTACTAGGCTTGGACATATAAGGGAAGAACCTATACAGTTTCCTGGTAGATTCTGGTGCTTTGGGCAATGCCATGCCCTTATCCATATGCCAGAAGCTCAGACTCTTTCCCACTCCATCCAAAGGTGCAGTAGTCCAAATGGACAAAACTGCTGTAAAAATGGTAGGCAAGTTGAAAAATGTCCAGATTCAGCTCATCCAAGACCCCCGAATATCAAGCATAATAGACATCCAAGTGATGGACATCCCCGAAACTTATGAGATGTTGTTAAGTCAGAATTGGTCTAAGGCCCTTAATGGGTATTTCTCCACTGACTTCTCCCATTTGTGGCTCCCCTGGGAGGGACAATCAAACCAAATTTAGGTAGAGTGAACCCACGATGAAGGAGGCCCTCAACGAAGTTGGGAGGGTAAACAAAGTCCTATTCTCTAAAACCTCCCCCGGGGCGTACCGACCTCTAGAGATCCTCACATTTGATTTCACCCCTGGGGAGGATCCCATAGTCTCTCAAAGAACTTAGGACCTGGACAAAAAATTGAGGGATGAGGTAAACTCACAAGGTAACATGACAACTCCCACCACACTCTTGTTTGATGCTTGGTGTTGGGTGCACTACCAAAAACATTTTGAACTGGAGTGTGAGCCTTGCCTCGTCATTGCTACCTGTCACATCAACACCTTCCAAGATAAAGAACACAAAGTGGATTCGCCTGGACCTGGTAATCATTTTGGCAGCACTCCTAAGGTGTCGCTTGTCCTAGAATCTAAATAAGAGGCTTCTCTAGAGGAAAACCTCACCCATGTGCCATCAAATTTGGAGGAAACTCCTCCCAATCCTCCCAAAATCAATCCAAACATCACTCCACCTTCCCAGCCCCAGAAAATGAACAATGACCTATGGACCCTAAAGTTTGATGGATCCCGGTCTAAACAAGGCTGCAGGGCTGGGGTGGAATTGATCAACCCGTGGGGGAAGTCCTTCCTCGCATCTTACAGGCTACAGTTTAACTTCATGAATAACATCATGGAGTATGAGGCCTTGGTCCTTGGGCTCCTATTCTCATTAAGAAAAGGAATCACCCACTTTCGGGTGATGGGTGATTCAGAGTTGATCATTAAACAAGCCCGAAGCTAATACACTTGTCATGACAAAAGGCTTGCCGCATATCGCAATTGGGCATGGAGCCTCATTGAATATTTCAATGCTTTCAACATCAAACTTATTCCCTGAAAATGTAACTATGTTTCAGATGCCCTTGTCATGTCTGCCAGCACCCTTGAGCCAATGGCTAGCTCCCGGCTCTAGAATTTTTCTATTGAGATGGTCCCCACCTCGTCCATCCTGGATAATATCACTCACTTTCAGGTCTTTGAGGATGACCAACATATTCTGGCCAATGTTGGCATCTTCAAAGATCAGATAGTGGAAGAAAGAGACCATGATGACACTGGGCAGGGTGAAGAGGATGATGGGATCATAGACCTACCAACCAACACCATCCCAAAGGGGATGGTATCTCTTAAATTCATCTTTGATTTAGACCCCCGGGGCTAAGAGAAGATATCATCCTCCTCCGAGGGAGGAAAATTCAAAAAGATCAACATTGGTTGGGCCGATGAAGGAAAATTTGTGCATATTGGCACCTCTTGCTCCCCGAAGGAGAAGGAGAATATTATCGTGGTTCTTTGAGAATACATTGACGTAATTGCGTGGGGGTATGAGGATCTAAAAACTTATGCCACATTCATCATGACTCATACCATCCCACTGAAACCAAATGCTAAGCCCTTTCGACAGAAGCAGAGGCCGGTAAACCCACTGATCGAACCTCTAATTCATTAGGAGGTTCAAAAACTACTATCAACCCTAATTATCTTTCTGATCTGGCACACAACTTGGGTCGCAAACCTTGTCCCCGTACGAAAGAAAAATGGTGAGATCTGCCTTTGTGTGGATTTTCGCAATTTGAACAAGGCATCTAAGAAGGATAATCACCCTCTCCCCTCGTTGGACGAGGTACTAAAAATCATGAATGGATCCCAAATGATGTCATTCTTGGATGGGTACTCCAGGTATAACCAGGTCATGGTTAAGTACGAAGATAGAGACAAAACAACATTCGCCACCAAGTGGGGAACATTTGCATACTGTAGAATGCCCTTTGGCCTCATCAACATAGGGGAAACATTTCAATAGGCTATGGAAATTGCATTCAAGGGCCTAGTAAACAAATGCATAATCATCTACATGGATGATTTGAGACTCTTTTCCTGGGACAGGCGTGATCACTCCGCCTACCTCACCCAAATTCACGAGAGATGTCATCGATATGGAATTTATCTCAACCCTAAGAAATGCATATTCAAGGTCATTGAAGGGAATATATTAGGGCATATCATCTATGAGAAGGGGATATCCATTGACCCTGAGACAGTTGAAGCACTGCTGAATCTATAGATGCTCGACAGTAAGAAAGAAATGAGATCTTTCTTTGGAAAGATAAACTTTGTCCGGTGGTTCATCACTGGATTCACTGAGATAGTAAAGCCACTCAATGACATGATGAAGAAAGATACAAATATTGAGTGGAACCCCGAAGTGAAGTGAGCATTTGCTCAGATCAAGTAGACCACAGTGGAGGCACCTGTCCTGGCAATTCTAGACTATTCCCTACCATTCTACATATACTCCTTCGCTTCACCCCATTCCGCAACAACAGTCCTAACCCAGAAAGTTGAAGGGGAAGAATGACCCATTGCTTTTATGAGCTCCCCCTTCAAAAATGTCAAAGTTTGATATTCATATTTAGAAAATCAGGCTTTCGCTCTAGTTCAGGCTGTGAAGAAATTATGGCACTATATTCTCCAGAGTAAAGTGCATGTTATCATTCCGTACCAGGCTGTTAAATATTTACTGCTACAGAGTGAGCTGGGAAAACGTCAGGGGAAATCGGTGGCCATCCTCGAAGAGTATGATCTAGAAATGCAACCCATGAAGATAGTCTGAGGCCAAGGACTATGTAGAGCAATGGCATAAGTAACTCCAAATATTGTATGTCAAACGTACATAGTGGAGTTCGTCACTCAAGACCCATGGTATATCGACCTAGTGTACTTACTGCTCAACAACAGATGCTTGGAGGGACTTCCCCCAGACAAACTTCATGCTCTGCAACTAAAAATCACACATTTCATGATAAAAAATGGAACACTTTTCCACAGGAGTTACGAGGGAATATACCTATGGTGTATAGATCAGGACCAAGATGCTAAAATGATTGAAGAATTTCATGGGAAGTTCAGGATCGGGCATGGCTCAGTTGATTCCACTACCCACCATATTCTCTAGGCTGGATACTATTGTTCCTTCATCTTTACAGATGTCTACACTCATGTGAGAAAATGCCACACTTGCCAAATAGGGGCCCATCATGAGTGAAACCCGTCCATGCCTTTGTAGCTGGTCTTCAAAGTTAGACCCTTTTCCCAATGAGCATTTGAATTTATCAAGGAAATCAACCCCAACTCATCCACCAACCACCGGTATATTCTAATTGCTACTAATTATTGTACCTGGTGGTCTGAGGCAATTCCTTGCAAAAACAACATGGCATACGTAGTTATCAAATTCCTGGAAGAAAATATAGTCGCCCATTTCGGAATGCCTTTCGCTATAGTGTGTGACAATGGTCTGACATTTTCTTTAGCATAATTATCGAATGGACCTATGAAAGGAGGATCACCTTGAAGTTCTCCAACAACTACTACCCCTAGGGTAATGGTGTGGCTGAATCTACCAATAAAAATCTGGTAGAGGTGATCAAACATCTGTTAGAAAAAAACCCACGGGACTGGCATCAAAAGCTTAGGTTTGCACTATGGGCAGATCATATCAAAATAAAGGCAGCCCTAGGGACTTCCCCATTTCATCTAGTTTACAACCAGAATCTAGTATTCCCCATCAAATTTCAAATCTCGGTCTTACAATTTATGCAGGAATTTAACAACCAGGACAATATTGTGGAGGTTTGGCTTCTGAACCTGGTGAGGATGGAGGAACAAAGAAACGTGGCACTAGAACAATTTGTGCATCATCAAGTGGTCATTAAACGATGGTTTGACCGAAGATCCCAATATAAGGCCTTTCAGATTTCAAACCTGGTTCTTCTGTGGGACAAGACCTAGGAGAAGAAAGGAAAGTACATTAACTTTCAAAGGCTCTGTCTCAGACCATATATGATATTTGAGATTTGCGGGGCAAATACTTATCACCTCAGTACTATGACCAGAGAAGTCGTCCCATTTCCTGTCAATGGGCAGTTTCTCAAGCACTATTTTTAATAAGGTAGGAGGTAAGTCTACTCAAAGTTGTATTATATGTAAAGTTCCTGCTTGCAAATATCTTTCCTAGTGCTCTTTGGGAGCGCCTTGGCCTTGTAAATAGTTTTTCAATAGTCCTCCAGGACTGCCTCCTTGCCTTGTGTTGCTTTTGTTTTCTACTTTCTTTTGTTTTGCGTTTGGTTTATGGGAACCCGGCGTTTTGCTTCCTCCTTGTAGAATAGGTATGCTTCGCATAACATCTAGTCCCTGGAATGGTACCTTATGTATTTCAGGTAGTCTGGAACCTATTTTTAGCGTGGTGGAATTTGTCTGCACTCCAGAGTTATTTTGTGTGTGTGGTAAAGGGTTATGGGTAATCTTTATCAGAATCATATCTCGATAGTCTTGAAATTGGTTAACAGAAAATCTAAGAAGCAAGTAATCGCATGGTCCTTGAGGGTAGATCAGTTGAACTAGTTATTGGCCAAGTCTAAAAATCATAATATTATCCCGGGTCTGAAATGTTCTCTCCTATTAAGAAAATTAAAGTAGATGGCAAGGTGAAAGAAGTACCATTGTAAAAATTATCTAACCTTGAGGTTCACGGTGAAAGGAGTACCGCCTTCCCATCTAAGAAAGAAAAGAAAAGATCTGAAGAATAGAGAATTCTGGGATCTCAGGGAATCGTGCAAGATGTGATGACTTTGATTTACATATGTAGTTCCTCCTCTTTGCTTATCTCAAAAATCATCAGCTTGATTTTCTTTCAAAGCACACACCTCACAATTGACGAAGGATTGAATCATTGATGAGTAGGATTTTATCAGACACCTCGCGCCTTGCAAGTAGAATGTTCCAGGTAAAGATTGGTTCCAGCTTTGCTAACCAAAGACTCTGAAGTTCTCAAATGCACTAAGGCATTTTTCCTAGTGAGTCACCATTTTCTATGCTCTGCATACCTGTCGCTACATTTTGCTGGAAAAATGTTGGGTCCCCCTTTTCACTTTTGCCTTGTTTCTTTTGTCCTTGTTTTCTCCATCCTTTGCTGCCGCAAGGGTCATTTTCTTTTATTTTTGGTCCTCCTTGCTCTGGGACCCAGTTCTGGAGTGCTTTTATCTTGTGTCAGCCGGATTTCCAGACTCTGGGATTTTCTGTCATCACTTCCTCTTTTGTTAGAGGATGCGATTACATGGAATCCTTAGGTCTGGAGTCTAGAGGTTTGCCTTTCTCAGAGTTTGCAGAAGGAAGCAACATGTTTTTACCCTAAGGGTATAAATAGGTTTTACTTTTCACTTTCACTTTTATCACAAACAAATTATCCAGAGTGATTACCCAGAGCGATTCAGGCGAATAAATAGTGATTAAGTGTGAATTTCTCTCAGTGCTCAATAGTGCTTAAATGGTGGTCAACAGTGGTGCGTTCATGGTCATTTCAAGGTTAACCAATTGCAGAGTGCCTCCCGTGCTCCTCCTCCCAAATTTTCTGGTGTTAAGGTAGGCCCTTTGGCTCTCCTCCTTCTGGTTTTGGTTTTGTTTGTGCTTGGGTTTGTTTTTGCTTTTGCTTTGTCCTTGCTTTTGTTCTTGCTTCGCTTTTTGGTCTATTTTTGCCTCCCACTGGTGGGATGGCTCCGTAGGAAGGCTATCCACCTTCCTTGCGTTGTTCTATGCTCTGTAAATGATGTATTTTAGTGTAAGTTTTGTAAAGCTCTGGTAGTCTCTAGTGTAGATGTTGTAAAGTCTTGAAGTCTTTCTATAAAGTCTCGTTGTCCTTGCAAATTGTGTTGTTTTCTAGCTTCCCATGTATATCCTAGTCTATGCATTATCCTAGTAGCCCTTCCTATGGTGAGCTTGTCGCACTTTGCACATTGAAATCCAAATTTGGAGCTCACCCTCATAGTGTTTGCCTGGCTCAAACTTGACACCTCACCTATTCGATCCATGGTAGTCTTCTCTCTCCTCTGTCACTTTGACATGAATGGCGGGATTAATTCCCCCATGAGTGAGCATTCAAAAACATCCCATATGGCATTCATTCCCCTCGTTTCAGCCCACCTATCACCATTAAGAGTCTTTATCTCGTCTATCGAGTGACCACGTGACAACCCATGCCAACCAAGTATGGCTTGCTGCCTGGTCACGTCGATAACGACTAGTTTCTTCGGACTCCGGGTGCTGGGAAGTCTCTGGGTCTTCACCCCATTTTTTATCACCTAAACTAATACCCTATAACCTCTAGGTGTTAATCAGAATCCAGTCATCGTTAATTATTATATTTCAGGATTTTGATGCGTACTAATATTCTTTGTTAGGTGTGAGATGGCAGTGAATTCCCCGAAGTCCATAAAACTGATGTATTTTTATCATATGTATTAACAGTTCTCCGGTCTTGTAGGTTGCAGGTTATTCAAAATGTCTGAAGTAACAAATCCTCCTAGAAGTCTGGAGCTTCTAACTACCTTCACTCGGGCGGCCACAAAAACAAAGTGCGAGAAGATGCTAGCCAAGCTTCCTTTAACCTCCAAATACCTGAGGGAGGGTGTTCTTATGGGGTCCAAATTGGATTCCAAGCTACAAGAGATAACAGATACAGAGCCCGGACTATGGGCTGAATTGCATGGCCTTGTCCAAACAATGTACAAATAGAGGGCTGTCGGAGATGATATGGTGAAGAATGTGGCCGCCTTTGGCATCATTAAAGCTGCATGTTTCCCCTACTTGGTGCAAGCACCAAAGCTGATCCTTCAACAAGAAACACACTACAATGCTCCCACCCGGGTTGTTTTTCTCACTGATCCTCTGCCACTACACTACCCGATGGTGATTGTTAATCTGGATGCCACCACTTTTGCTTCAGGGCTAGGAATCCCCCAGTTCAAGGGAGCCATTGTTATCTCCCGATTTGTATCACTGAAGGAGTTTGAAGATATTTCCACTCTCACCCGACAACATCTCAACACTCACTGGCTAAAGTCCCCGAGAAGGGATTATAAGAAGATGAAGCTGGAGATTCCCCGCGAAGACTTTAAAGAATGCATTTAGGTGGGAATAATCTTTTGTGTAGGCTCTTTGGAGAGCGCCATGTTAGGGAATTTTTGGCATGGATGTATTATTTTCTCTATTGCATCACTACCTATAGTCAGACCTTCGACTGGGCGATAATCATCGCCAATCATGTAGACTTCCAGCTCAAGAATGTCCTCCAGAATTCAAAGTTCTACATGACTTCATATGTATTGTGGGCACTACCCCAACAAAGAACTGCTTTTCAAGGTTTGCAGATAGTGGGCATTCTCAGGAATGGGCCCGACCAGCTTGTCCCATGGGATCATTATCCCTAGATTCAGTGAGAAATCAGCTTCCCCCATTTTTGCAGGGTAAATGACGTGTTCATTATCATAACATTTTGACACTCACTCAGGATTTCAGGTACTGGTTATCGTAGGAGGCGATGACCTTGGTGAGAACTTACAACAATTATTTTATTCAATTCTAATAGCAAACTTATATTTGGGTGATCGTCTTCTCTGGGAAGCCCTACCTACTCCCCCAACATTGTGGGGATATGATCATTCTTTTGGAGTTCTACAGGCAAATCTTGGAACTCCACGCATTATTTGGCATGAAGAAAGTTACAACCATTCCATTCCCAAGTACTTGTGGGAACTATTCTGGTAGTCTCACGGCGGCTAAGGAAGCCGATAATGAATTAAAGAGTCTGGGACTGGCGGAATTCCACCTTTCTAGAAATAATTTTGACCCAATTGACAAGATAAGGGAGGTGCTGCCTTGGGCATCCACACTGCAAAAAGTTAACATTGAAGATTTCTGGGCAGATTGTCAGGATAGTTTTGATCTTCGGGCCCGACAGCACTCCTAGATGTCCAAAGGTTTAATGAAGGTCCTCGGCCTTCGAGGCTTCCCAAAAGATTTTTTGGACAATGGGCCTCTTGAGGACCCAACATACAAAGAACAGGGGATGGACAAGTTGGATCTCCCTCCAGTGGATTGGGACACCCCAGAGAATTTAAAAATTGAGGATGTGAGCTCTCACATCATTGCTAATAGCCATAAATATTTTGAGAGGGTGTGTCTGAGAAGCACCTGTAAGGGCCCGATCTTGCAGGGGTTTGCTTCGACCTCCAGAGCCGCGAGACCAAGCAAAGACAAGGGGAAGGAGAAGAAAGATGTTCCACCCCAAGTTAATCCCCAAGGTCTACTCCCCATTTTGGAGCAACTTCATGAGAAGTTGGAGGCGTCCAGGCTAACGAGTCAAAAGATAAGCTCCCATCTCTCTCGCGGTCTCCTAGCAACTCTAGTGGGATCTGCCCGCCCGACAGGATCCCCTTCATTGGCGGCACTTATGAGCAAGCAAACATTCATTGAGGCAAAATTTGTAGACATTATGGATGTTGAGGCCCTGTTATAAAGAAGAAAGAAGCAGAGGGTAGCCAATCCCCCGAGCACAGATATAGATCCCGGTATGCCCAATGTTCCCCCGGTGGAGGTCAGTTTGGACTCCCCTGAACTAGAGGATCTCCCGGTAACCTCCCCTCAGCATGATGACTTTGATGAGATCTTCAAGATAGATGAACTCATGAATCAAGACAGATCTCTCTAATGGTACCAACCCTCGCAATAGTCAACATTCCTCGAGTCCGTCAGACCCTAGTGAGGAAGAGATTGATGAATGTCTCCAGGATAAGAGGTTTGTAAAACTCATGAAAAAAATCATTAACCGAGATAAGGAACAATATTTCCTAGATCTAGTAGAGCAAGGCGCTCAACTTCCACCTCACTTCAAAGCTGAGGATATCATTGCTAGGGAAGAAGAAACCCCTATGACGCTCATAACTAAACAAATGCAAGCTATGCAAATGGAATTACAAAAACTCAAA
>MU227025.1:2718686-2730159 GCA_018584345.1 Thuja plicata
GGCAACAGGTCGATTCATTCACACATGCAGGATGAATTAATCTGTATTCATTCCTGTATGTGATTGAAGAGCAATGACCATGTTGAAGTGTCCTGCTAAATCAGAGGCCCACATTTAGCATGCACAGGCGGTAGAAGAAATAGCCATGCAGAAAGTGGAGATAGTCCCTGATGAAGGGGAGACACTAGAAAAAGAGGTGGTCCCAGAACAAGGGGTCTGAGAAATAGAAAAAGAGGTAGAACAAGAGGCACAAAAGGATCCATAACACATGGAGGAAATACCAGTTTAGGGGACCAAGACAAATTTGAGGCAAACAAATGATGAGCAACTGACAATTGGGGAAACCGGACCTACGGGATCAATTGTACCCCCAACCGTCGCGCTCCAAATGCCTTTAGTTACTCCGAGTGATCAAGTGCCCCAGACCATGACATTTGGTGAGGTGGTCTTAGCGGTCCAATAGCCAAACATTGGCTAGACACTTTTGCCTCCTCTAGAGGACATACCGGTGGAGAAAGATGTCCCGGTGAGTGACGTCGAAGAATAACAACAATATTAGGATAAGGGGAAGAACCGCGAAGATACGAATATAGAAATCACAAATGCTGATAAAGATGGGGAAATCCCCAATGATACAAATGATGCTGGTGCCAACAGAGATGAGGTCCCTGACACTATAGATAAGGATGCCACCAGGGTGGAGGATACTGAAGCCTTCGGGGAATAGGAAAAGGAACCCGATGTAACCATGAATACTGAGAATGCACCGTCGAACTCCAAAGGAGGTCCCAACACTCAAGCCTTAGCAACAAAACCACCCTAGCCACTATAATGGCTGGTGGAATCTAGAAAGAGAAAGGCCCTGATAGTAGCAGGTGTTCCCCTCTACTTGGCTGAGATGATGGCCCAGAATATAGAGGCTAAAAAGCCCAAGAAGGACCAGACCGTCCATACCCTCTGAACCGGCCTGGGAGGAAGCATAGTTGCAATAATTGTAACACCTCCCCTAGATATAGATGCGGCAACAACAAGAGCTAAAGACTATGTAATTACAGAAGTGCCTAGACAAACAAGGCGAGTTGGACATGTTGAGAGAGGCAACTGGGCAATTGAGGCTCGGTACGACAAGAGAGAGAAAAAGTTAAAGGAGGAAAGAGAGAAAAATGAAAATCTCCTTGGACTTCTAGAAAAACTTACATAGCCACTGGCTGAGATCCATTCGGAAGCCTCCACCTCCAGACCACCGCTTCCGCAGGGTGACATGGATGCTCTTCGGGCCATGAAGAAGAAGGCACATGTTGTAGATGGGTGGATCGTGGAGCAGATCAGGGTCATAAGGCAATTCTTGGAAGTGTCACTCCCAGACCTTTACCTGGTCAATACTCTCTTGGGCCAGGTAAACGGTGTCGTCATCCTATGGGAAGGAAACATAGAGAAATATGAGGAGTGGAGGACCGGATTAGATGAAGTAATAAACTCTGGAGAAGAGGCTATCACCGAGGCAAGAATTTTTAGAGAGGAATCCTTCGAATTCCTTTGGGCCTAGTACTCCAGACTTGGCCTCAAAATTGAGGTGAGAAAGCAACTGGTTATGACCCTAAAAGATAAGGTCACGGTGGTCTAATATCCTTTGGACCTATACAAAGCATTCATTGGAAGGGTTTCATAAGTTGATACCTTCACCACCGGGACTTGTGCCCCAGAGGATTATGTCCTTAGTAAGTTTTATGAGTTGATGGAGTCTCGGTATCAGTCTGCCAGAGACTTCGATGGAGGGAAATTGTTAAGAATATCTAAGATGATGCTCCGATCTCATGACTCCGTAAAGTTAGTAGATGAATTCTAGGGCGGGGCCAGAGATATTGAAGAAAGGTTCATAATTGTCCGCAATCGTTGGAAACAACATTAAAGACATAGATGGAGATGGCATTCGCCAAATTCTAGAAGCATTCAAAAACAACAAAGGACAATAAAGTTCTCCGGATTCTGGGAATTTTCACCAGCAGGGTGTATTTTTTAATATTTATTATTCTTTGAGCATAAGCTCCCAGATTCTAGAATTTTGGATCCAATAGTTTTGTATTATTTTGATGACTCGTTTCCATGTTCCTCGGAGTTGACTAGTCATTATCCAATAGTTAATTAAAGGGGTCAAAGGGTAGGTGATCCTGATAAGGCATATCAGTTTGAGGGATGGCCCTAACAGGTGATCTTCCCAAGGCATCACTTCAGCATTAAATACCTGGTGCATCGAAGATAGTAAGCCGCATTTCACATTAATGAGGCATGTAGCCTCGAACCTTGTAAAGATCAAATTTCTTCTATTCTCATTCTGGCACCCTTCTCGATGCCAATTCTTCCATCCTCTCTTCTTGTCTTCTTCCTCTATCTTGTTAGACCTCTACTCATTTCGAGGTGATTGTAAGTGGTGCAGGTTGTACCGACCACCAAATATTGTATTTTAATTGTTGAGTGTACAGTTAGGTTAGGTTAATTTTAGGGAAAGTTATGTGTATAAATAATAAGTCTGACCTCATTTCAAGGGTCGACGAAATTGATGATTTTGCAATCCAATACTATTAGCATTATTTTTCTCAGTAGTTGCAGAGCTCAATGCTCAGTAGTTCTTATCAGTTAGATGCTCCCTTGGAGCCACTGATGTACACAATACTGATGTTGGAACACCTTGTTAATGAAGAAGGAAGAGTTTCTGACAATGATGTTGTTGGTGTTCTGATCTCTAAGTTAGCAATATCTCTTTTGTGTTGTATGTTTCTAATGTCTTTTTATTTGATGTTGTGTTAGATTACACGATCTCATTTCCCCTTGCTATTGAATATGTATGAATTGATGGTTATGTATGCATTTAGTATTTAGTGTAGTTCATTAGAGCATTGTTGATGTTAAAGATATATTGCATAACTATAAGTAGAATAACGAACTCCTAACCTTGATCTATCTTTTGTTGCTTATTTGGTAAACTCATGCGTGCTTCTAGGAAACCCCAACCTACCACTGAAATTCTCGAAGAAGACATGTCAAAACCAGCTATCTCCCCAAAAAAAAATAATCACTTGCCCAACTTAGCTCCCCACACTGTCAAGACTAGACACTTAGGTGCTTGAAGGCCCAAAGAATTTATTCCCCGGACAACCTTTACAGGCAAAGCTCGCTGGTACCCCGGTACCCGGTGATAAATCTTCATCTGTTGATGAGGCCGGTCACAAAGTCTCATCAATAGAGAGGTCTTCATTTCCTCCATCATCTTCTCCCATTTATCCTTTAAATGCTCAAGATCCATATGCTCTAATGTGATCTTGGCATGCATGTCGTAGATGTTGTCTGCTACAAACATCTCAGGGGTGGAAATTAGTTGTCTTGCCAAACTTATGTGTTGTTGCAGAAGTGTAAGGTTAGGTAATAGTTGAGATTGTATCTCGGTAACCTCTTCTCTAAATTGTGATTCTGCTTCCCAAATTTATTGTCTTAATCATTTGATTTAAATTATCTTCTCATAATGCAATTTGACTGCATTTCCATATGTGGTTAGAATTTGAGCACTTGTGTTAAGATCAGAATCGATCTTTGCAATCTTATCATTGTTATCCTTTGTAAATTTCTGTAAAGTGCATAGCTTTTGAATTAAGGAAACAACTTCAGTAATGATTGGATCTAATTCATTTGTTAATTTTGAAAGCTCTACCTTATTTTCTGCCACTTCTTGGCTGATCTTTTCTGTCAATTTATATTGGAACCTTTGTTCTGCTCGTTCCTCAATTGCCTTTTCTGCATCTACATTCTGTGTTGTGATGATGTCGATGAGAATGAAAAGTTGATCCAAAATGGGGGAATTGTGATCAATATTAACGCAGGGAACTATCTAGTTTAATATATCCCTTGTGGTCTCTAGTACTAAGGAGTCTTGGTGCTAATTTTTAAGATTTTATTTCACAGCTTTCCTTTGACAAATTTCTCCATATTCTTGGAGTGATTCAAAATCTAAAGTAGTTGGATCACACTTTGGTATTTTTATGATCTCATCAAGTGTGACCTCCAACTTATTCTTCTTGGTTTTCTTCTTCTTCTTTTGTGATGCACCTGTATGCAAAACCATAGCCAACTTCTCTGCTTGGTCTAATGTGATAGATGAAGGCTTTTGTGGTGTCGTACCTTTGTCTTGCTACTCAGTGTTTGTATGTTGGTTGTATGAGGACGTCTCCTTATCTACCTTTGGTGTATCTGCAGCTTCGCCTTTGGTGTCCCTAGGCGTGGTATCAACTGTCTTATCTTGCTCATCTTTCTCTTTTTCCACTTCATCTGTATCTTTTATTTGTGCATCTTTTTCAGTGTTATCTTCATATTTTTGTTCTTCACCGATGACTACTTGTTCATCGGTTGCATCCTTCTTTTCTCCTTCTCCCGCATCCTTGGGTATGCTTATATCAGGCTCAGGGGTCTTCTCCTTCTATGAGATTATATTGATTGCTTGAATCAATAATGGCATCTGACTTGATATGTGTACTTGTACAAAATCTGTTGTAGTGTCCCGTTTGTCAGTTTGGTCCTTGAAAACAGTGACATCTTCATCTTTATGTATCTCATTTGCAGGATCTCCTCCGGTAATATCATTAATTGTAGAGAGCTACAACATGGGGATTTGAACCTTGGTTGTTGGCACTATAAGCAAGAAGCCCCACCATTTCACCAAAGGGTCAAGACCAAAAATTGAACTCTCTTATTATAATGTGGCCTTGGGATTATATAGAAAAATATTTCCCTGCATGAACCTCATAAATGTGGCTAAAAAAGGCCCTGCAAATTTGACGCATGCAAAAAAAGCATTACTTTGAAAAGAGGGCACGTCTTTCTAAAATTTTAATCCCTCAAAATGATCCATCAGATGAAAAAGTTGAGGGTCCCCGTGAAAGATTCGATCCCTGTCATCCTTTGAATGATGAAAACACTGATTGGACACATGTTTCTTGGGTGGGAGTTTTGTAGCTTCTCCCCTTAAGCTTTGGTTGAACTTTCCTTGTTTGACACGTGGAAAGATAGTGAGCTTTCTTGAAGATTTATTTGGAGATCCTTTGGGATTTTGTGTGGTGTCGACATGTGGCACACCACAATATATGATGAAAATGAGGAGGTCACAAACTTGTTGGAAGCTATGCCAATTTGGTATTTTCGCTATACCAACTTCATGAGGGCATAACTTTTTGCTTAGTTCTATCACTTCTGCACTGCTTCAAACTTTCTTTAGACTACTCATAAAGTTGTGATAGATAACATGTACATATTTCATATGAGAACTCAAAATTGGTAAATGACAATATTTAGCAAAAAATGGTTTGCAATTGGGAAAATGACACAATCATAACAAATTGTAGTGTGCATTTGAAAATGAGAAATCAATGGGAGAAATTAGGGGGAAGGTGTAAGGATAAATTAAGGGAAATGCATAAGGGAAGGTGTAAGGATTAAAATGTTAGATGTAGGCTAAATTAATGGGGTGGATGCCAAAAATAAGGGATGGAAGCCAAATTAATAGGAATATGTCATAAATGTTGCAAAAACAAGCATGTTGCATGACAGTGAATAAGCGAGAAAGTAGTGGGATTCAATGCAAGATTAAGGCAATGTTACAATGCAATCAAAGAAGCATTAAGCCTAGCAATGTAGCTTAAAAATGATATTAGTTTGATGGTTCAAATAAAAGCTACAAAATGAAGTAATGCATAGACATTAGATTTATCATTAAAGAAAATAGAGATCATGTCATAACATAAAAACTTAGTCATTGGACAATGAGAATATAAAGTGTGAAAGTGAAAACATTGTTGTTGGATAGGGACATTGATGGTTCTCCGAAGATGCGTCACTGCACAACAAGGATTATGAATATTTTTCAGAACGAGTTGACTATCATTCAAATTTTTTCTACTGATGACTTTTGTTCAAAGTTTAATACCCTTCAAAATTTATTGGTTGCTCTTTCAAGTGTTTCTTTGTTTTTCAAAGCTTCCACACAGTTTCATTCACTATTTTGAGAATGTTCTAATTCTCCAATATATAAAAGAGGGGTTTGTAGTAGTTAAGGCTCAATTCAAGAAGCCACATGGGTTGTGCATCAATCAAGGGAGGTTTTGAGCCCATCAACCATCAGTTTTGGGAAATTTGAATACATTTTTCTTTCATCGTTTTAAATCACATCTGACCCAAGGAATTATTTTGTCCATGTTCAAGTAGATTTCAAGGGTGTGGGATGAATTTTAATTTCAAGTAGTAGTTGATGTGTTAGATTTGGGTCCTAATTTCGAGGGATGGAGAATTAGAAGTCAAAGTTACTTATTTTAGGAGGAAAACATTTTTGAATTCAATCACACCTACCCAAAAATCAAGGGAGATGACTGATTCCATAGGTGAAGTTAATTAAGGACATGATTTTAGGCTTGTTTCTTCATATAAGGTAGCAAGAGGTTTAATTTTAGTATAGTTGTTTCTTCTTTACTCATGCATGTAACATAGAAAAGTTGTCTTGTAACTCATCTACTGAGTTTTTTAATGATGTTTTTGTTACAATTGTGGTTGCCATTGCACCAAAATATCGACCTGTTAATGCATGATACAACCACTGGACTTATAGAATCCATAGTAAGTAGTTAGTCCCTTGTTAAGAATCCTGAGGGTTACACTGACCATTTTACCAATAATCTCTCCATCAAAGTTACCCAAGGGGATTCAAACCTATGACCAAGTTCGGATACCACTTTTTACAAGTGTGGTTGTTGTTTGCCCCAAAAGATCGACCTGTGAATGCCTGATACAACCACTAGACTTATAAAATCTACAGGAGGTTGTTAGTCCCTTGTCACAAATCCCGAGGGGAGTGGTGACCATTTTTCCAGTAGTTTTGTTCTTTATAATCAATTTGTTTTCTAATTTAATAAAGAAACACGTATTTCATTCTCAATCCTCTTGTTCCCGTGTTGTATTTACTTGATTTATCAGAAATTATTGTCATCAAATTACTTATCCTTTACTCTATTGTCATTCTAAGAAATGTTAAGAAAGATAATACATATATGGTACAGGTTATATGATGTGCATTTTCATCAGTTTGGAGTCATGAAAATTTAGTTCTTTCTTCATACAAGCAACAAAACCTTAATATAGATTTATTCTATGCTGCATGCACTAGGTCAAGTTATGCAAAGCTTAGATATTTGTTAAATCGTATTGTGAGCCAAATTATCAGTTGTAGATTCGAATATTGGTGAATCATCTCCTAGTAGTTGTAGGTTTACATTTACAAGTATCTCTTTTTCCATTTTCCATTAAAAGTATAGTAGCTTAGGAGAACATCAAAAGGATCCAACCTATAATTTGGAGGACTACTTTCATTATAGGGTACACACAACCTGAAAGTAGTCCCACATTTTATAAGATTGTTGAGATTCCAAATTGGCATCAGGTTCCAATCCTTATGATAATAGTTGAAAGGCACTTCATGTTAATTATTGATGATTACACTAGAATGATATGGGTAACATATTTTATAGAGGAATCTGAGGCTCTAGATAGATTTATAATTTTCAAAATTTTGGTTGAAAATCAAATGGATGCTAGGATTTAATGATTGAGGTCTGAGAGAGGAGGAGAAGTCAAATTATATGAATTTAATAGATTCTTTGAGAGATATGAAATTAGAATACAATTATATGCACCGAGGAGTCCACAAAAAATTAGAGTGATTGAAAGGAAGATTAGGATTGTTGTTGAAATGAGTAGGAAAATGTTAGAAGATACTAATTTATCAAAGGTCTATTGGAGAGATGAAATACACACTATAGTTTATCTTCTCAACAAAGTGAAAATAAGAGTAAATCATATAAATACTCCTTATGAGTTGTGGTTTGGAAAGACACTTACCATCAAATATTTTAGAATCTTTGGAAGCAAATGTTACATTAAAAGAGATGAAGATAATCCTGGAAAATTTGATGCAAGATCATATGAAGGTATTTTATTGGGATACTCTACAAAAAAAGGCTTGTTAGTGCTATAATTGAAGGAAAAATAAATTGGCAGAAAGTGCAAATATCAAATTCACTGAAGGATGGGATCATACTGGTTTTGAACCAGAGATTGAATAACATCAAGTCCTTGTTACATTGACAGAAGAAAGGAATGCTCTGGAAAATAATGATAAAGACTTATAAAATGAATAGAAATAATTAGAACAAATCCCAAGGACACCTACTAGGTATGTTTAGAGAGATCATTCAGATGAAAAAATTATTGGAGACAAGGATAAAAACATTCAGACAAGAAGAATATTGGTAAAGAACAGGTGAACAATCAAATTATTATTTTATTTAGAAAATAGAACTAATGAATTGCGTAGAGGCTATAAAATATGAATGTTGGATAAAAACCTATGGAAAAAGAACTGGATCAAATACAAAATAACCAAACATGGGACTTAGTACCCAGATTGATAGACAAAAGAAATGATTGGAACAACATGGGTATTCTAGAATAGGCTAAATGAAGATGGAAAAGTTACTAGAGACAAGGAAAGTTTGGTATGTAAAGGTTATACTCAAGTTGAAGAAGTAGATTTTGAAGAAACTCTTGCTTTGGTTTCTAGAATTGAAGCTATTAGAATGTTTTTGGTGTTTGTTGTACATAAGAATTTTAAGGTTTATCACATGGGTTTTATTCTTCATTTTTAATGGAGTACTTAAGAAAGAAGTTTACATTGAATATATAGATAATTTCAAACTCTCAAAAGATATGGACATTGTCTATAGAATCAAGAAAGCATTAAATGGTCTCAAAAAAGCCCCAATGACTTAGTATGATAGGCTAGATGCAACATGTAGCAACACCAATGGTGATTCGATGTAGGTTAAGAAAAGATGACGATCTATGGAAGTCAATAAGAAATTGTATAGATCTATGATTGGTTGAATGTTGTGCTTACCTATGTCGAGACCATATATAATGCAGTTTTTTAGCTACTAGATATCAAGTCCAAGGAAATCTCTTGAGGTATCAATAAAATGGATATTAAATACCCTAAAATTCCTCCAAAATTTGGGCTATGGTACAATAAAGATGGTGATTTCTCATTAAAATATTTTACATGCATTGACTATGCAAGATGTGCAGATGATATAAGAAGTACTAGTGGTGGAGAGTTTTTTTAGGAGATAGGCTAGTATATTGGATGAACAAGAAATAATATTTAGTATATTTTTCTATTGCAAAGGTAGAGGGTAAAATCATAATTGAGTATCACCTTTTAGGCTAACTCGATTGACTCGGCCCAGTTAGACTCAGCCTAGTCAAACTCAGTTGAGTCACATAGGTGCCACGTGACGCCGAATGATGCCTACGTGGCCCAGTAGACTAATGTGCCAGCCAATGCGAGGGCCACTAGGAATAGGCCAAGTCTAACTCAGCCTAGTCAAAATCAGCCGAGTCTATCTAGGTGGCATGCCATGTTGGCAACCAAACCCCCAAAAATATAAAAAAAACTAGAAGTTTGCACTTCTTCTCTTCTGTTCTCTGCTAAAAATATAAAATGTCAAAAAAGTAAAAGTACCCTTTTCTAGATCTCGTAACTAAAATTCTGAACATATAATTTTTATATTGTTTCAATTACCAAATGTTGAACAAACTTGCTAAAAACTACATGTAGGTATATTAAGTTTTGAGAAGTCGTTGATTAAGAAAATATAAAAAAATGCTAAATCAATTAAGCATTTTTTTAAAATCATATACAACACTAGAGAAGAGAGTCCTCTTCAAAAATATGTAATTTATTTGGTTTTTGGTATAGGTTTGATAGGGGAAAAGTGGCGGGAGACAAAAACTGTTGAGTTCGGGTAAGTTCAACTTTGAATACTTATAACGGGAAACATATAGATCGAAAATGCTTTTTTCTGCACTATCTATACATGTTATCTAAAACATATTCAGAAATTGTAGGAAAAATCAATGTTTTACTTATAATGATTTGGCGGGAATTAAACCCCCTGATTTGCAGTAATTTTTATGAAACAAAAAATAGACCTAAAAAATTCAATAAACATATTAATTTTTGATCAATTTTTTATAAAAACAATTATATTCATACAATTCACCCCATTTCATAAATTTACATCATCTTCAAATTCTCAACAAAAATGTGACTTTTATGCCCTTGTTTTGCAATTTTGGTGTTGTTAACCTTTTCCTTTGTAAAAGGGTGACAACTTATTATGCTTTTACCCTAGAATATATTGTAGAAACATCTTGTTGTACTTAGATAGTTTGGATGAAGCAAACACTCAAGGATGTGGAAATATTCTTTTACGAGGAAATTCAAATAATATGTGATAACACAAGTGCCATTAATATCTCCAAGAATGTGGTGATGCATTCAAGAAAAAAAAATATCTCTATCTGGTATCACTTCTTGAGGGAGAAATTTGCTGAGAAGGAAGTGAAGTTAGAAAATGTGCCCACTAGAGAATAAAATGCAAACATTTTTTACTAAATCTTTGGCAAAGGTTACTTTTGAGAAGCTTAGAAAAAATTGGGGGTTACTTCCCCTCCTTTTAAAGACTAGATGCATAAGAGGTATGCATCTTTCCAGGGAGAGAATAATTTCCCATCATTTGTCTCCTAGACTGATGTTATATTTTCTCTTAGGGGGAGCAATACATGTGATAGGTTGTAGGATGAATTGCAAAAAAATGGGTCTCTCATATATGGGGATAATTTGAGGCTATCGTTTGCAAAATCAAAAGGGAATATGTATTGCACCCTTTGTCCTTTATGTTATTAAAGGGGGATACAAATATTCATAATATTATTTTATCTTAGTTGTTGTTGGTGTTTCCATCAAAGAAAAAGGGGGATATTGTTAGCATTATGATTTGTGTTATCGTTGATATCAACCTGTTGGTGCCCAAAAACACTGAATTGAATTTCCTTTGGACTTGCCAATCCAATGATGGTAAATCCAATTATTTTTGTCCAACTAACGGGAATGATCGATTATGATCCTCTTCCCTTGCACTTTTGGCTCTGCAAGACCAAGGCGGGTGAACCTTCAACTGAACAGACTTTCTATAGCAGATAACTTGTGTATGGAACTCGAACTTCTGTCTCTCAAAGTATGGCAAGTAGGCTTGAATAAATCAAATTGTAAGCAATATATCATAAACTGTAAACTGAATTGAAATACTTTAAGTAATTGAAAGAATGTTTAGTAAATGTGTATGCAATTTAAAATGAACAGATAGATAAGATATCACAAAACTATAAACAATGAACTGAATAACTATAATCCAAATAATGATTAGACCAGTGCCTTATTCTACCATGGGCAATAGAGTCAAGATCATTCCAATCTTATGTTCAACCTCAGAGACAGTTTTACATGAAAACTTATCACTTCAAAGGTGTTATGGAATGTACA
>MU227025.1:2751363-2771116 GCA_018584345.1 Thuja plicata
TCGGTAGTCTTGGTAAACTGTCTAATGACTGATATGACATTCTGAACTCGGTAGACTCTATCTGATGACTGATATGACATTTGTGTAACATCAAGGACAACATACGATTAAACAATTGTTTCCAACATGGTTATGTCAATAGGAAGATATAATTTGGAAGTACATTGAAGGGAGGATAAATATTATGAGTAATAGAACATGCATGTTATGCTAAATGGTCTTTGAACATTTAATTTTAATCCAATGGAAGAATACAATTAACATAAAATGATATTGGTTAATGAGATATCTTGTTGATGGACATAACATAATCTAAGTTACATAGTTGTGAATTAATGTGTCTATAGTACAAAACTATCTTACGATACATTAAAATCATTAAACTAATAGACTGGTTATGTATAATACATTTGTTGGTGAGTGCAAAATGATGCCTTCATATTTTTGAGTGGAGTGCAGATGATGATGTTGATTGCTATTTTTTCTACTTTCATAAAATTGGCTCATTGTACTTGATTGTGGACCAAAGTAGATTTTTACAAAAGAGAATTTTGTAATAGTGGAAACAATGCTCCAAGAAAAATTGAGGTGTGAGGTTTTAAGGACTTAGAGTTGCAAACCTTCATTTCTTAGAGAATTTTTATTTATTGGTAATGTTTGTTTTTTCATTAATATAGAAAATATATTCATTACATCAAAATTTTCATTTTCCACATTGGAATTCCTATCATATTAGTCAAATATAACAAGAATCTAACCCCTATCTCTATATGTTCATACATTTGAATTTACACATACTATCAGTTTCATCAACCAAAATGTTTAAACAACCCAAAATGAATAATACATGACCATAGCATATCCCATCAGACTACCAAAAATGACCTACTACCATATTGCCAAAAGCATACAGTAAAAAAGATCTATTATCTTGACAGAAATCAGGACTAGACTATGCCATCCACGTCTTCTTCATCTCCTCCTTGCTCTCAAAGGCAACGTCTAGGCATAAAAATAAAACATCTATCTTACCAAGGGGGACACTTGTTTTTTTCCTAATTGCCTTTATTGATTTTATGTTTTAGTTGTCTATTTAGCCACTACTGCTCTCAAATGGGATAAATATTCCTCCCTTTATTTTGATGTGACATTTATTTGACTTCCTCCACATCTTGAATTTGCCCCTATTTTTTGGCCTCGCTTCAAAGTCTTCTTCCCGCCTCTCTTCATAGCCCTCGTTCACCCATCCATCTGGTTGTCTTGATCTATGTCTACCACCCACTTGTGCATAAAAAATCAACAACTCATCCCAACCACCCTCTGTCGCTTCTATCTATTTCTTTTTTAGCATAGTCGTACTCCACACCAAGAATGGTTGAAAAATTCTGCATGAACCTTTCATGCAACCCCCCATGGATCGTCCCCTATTGCTATCACCACCCCTAGCTCTTAATTCCCCAGAATAGAGAGCATCCCACCAACCCAATTCTATAACACACATTCTTTTATAACCCGAAGAGCCTCTTCCCTACTACCTGATTGCAGAGCCCATGCAAATAAAACCAAAGATATGTCCAAATTTTTTGTGGGTCACAACTCTGTATTTAGAAATTTATCCCCAAGAATGGTTTCCACACAATCCTAGAAGGTGGGATCATAAATTTTAAAAATTCCTTTCACCCCCTTCTACTTCACCTTACCTCTGAAAGCCAGATGCTGGTTTGGAGAGCTCAAAGAGAAATTGGCTTCCATTCTCACCACACCTTTCCATGGTCTCTATATGACCTTCCACAAATTGAATCTCCCATAATTTCTTATCATTAATTTTTTTTCCCTCTTTATTTCATTTAAGTCTGCATTCCCAAGCTAGAAACTTTCAGCTAAATGTCAATGCCTTGTAATCATCGAGGAGCTTTTCTTGGTTGCTGGAATTGACCTAGAATTGGAAAACGAGAATTGGTGAATTGGTATAGGCCAATTCTAATTTTGGTCCAAAATGAGCATTCTTCCATTCCACCTTAGAACCTGGAATTAGAATTGAGGCATGGAATTATAATTTAGAATTCAATTTTGAGAAGGGAAACTAATTCCTATTTTCCAATTCCAGGCAATTCCAACAACCAAACAGGCCTTAGGAAATGATGTTTACCATGATTGATTCTTCATCCTCCACATGACCTCCATCCTCTTCAAATTAATTAAGTGTTTCATCATCTCCATTCTTGTATCGATTAGCCTTACTCGATGTACACACCTTATTTAATTATCTATGTAGCCATTAATCCACTCAAGACAAAGGATTATGATATTTTAGGTCTAGTCCCCATTACTAGCCCTTTATATTATATGATTCCACTCATTCCATATTTCAAAGTTGTAACCTTGTATGCTTCTAAAATCCTCCACCATCTCTTTATTTTCCTGGTCTGACAGGGATACCCCTATATTTGACATCTTGTTTACGATTCCATTTGCCTCCCTCTTTACATGCGTAATTCGACTGAACTCTTCAAATGTCTCCAACATTGAGTTAATCCTATGTATGCATTTTTTTAGGTACCAAGCTCCAAATTCTCAATTGATAATGTCCTTTATAATAATCTATGAATCCCCTTCCAAATGGAACTTTGTTACTTGTATTTTTATTTCCATCTTAATGGATAGCAATGCCACCTAACTCTCTGTCTCATTGTTAGTTCCTATAACCAGCAATCTTTTCGCTCATATCATCTACATATCACCTCTATCATCCCTACCTGCAAATATGCCTTACCCTTTGAAGAACCATCAAAATTAACCTTTGTCCACCCCTTCTTCGGTGGCCTCCATGATTCCTACTTTATTTTAGTTGAAGGAGGTTGAACCCTCATATACCCATCAATAGGCCTTCTTAGAGACATAGTTGTTGCAATGAAGCTCCCTCCCTTTTCCTTTTATCATTGGGTATGAATTATTTTACATTTTGGAGTATCAATCGAAAGAGAACACTGACTGAATATATTACTATGAGTAGTTTTGTTATCTTCTATAACAAAGAATATGATCATCAACAATGGTAGCTATGAGCCAAATATGAGAATATCCATTCTTGACATGGTATATTGTAGTTCAAGAATATTTGTATACTTTAAAATTTTGAGTTGTGTAATGTTAGAAGATATAATTTGTGTATTTTATTTTATTTACAGTATTAGTATAATAGAAAAATGTGCTTTAGAATATATGCACATGATTACCTTAAAAGGTACCATCTCCTTATAGTTCATTTTGTCATGGGCTAGAGAAGATCCCTACAAAAGGGAATTTTGTTATAGTGGAATCCAAGGGTCATAAATGATTAGAAGAAATTTAATGAAACTATATCTTAGAGTTGCATACCTTAGTTTATAACAAAGTGAGTTGTTGCAGTTGAGATTCCTCTTTTTCCTTATAATTTTATATGAATTGTTCTGCATTTTGGGGTACCTCTCAAAAGAGAATGTTGGTTGAATGAGAGGGTCATTTAACGTCTTGACTCTAGATATGGTTGTAACTGTTAGTCCCTGTATTTCTATTTTCCCAATATTAATTGTTTCTTTTTGTAGTGTTAGGCCTTGGGATTTGTGTATGGTTATATCCTATGCCATTGTGAGCGGTATATACTTTTGACTTCCTAGAGATACAGGTGGTTCCATGGTGGCCCAATGTGATTATTGATCCTTCCTACAACATACATTGGCACATCAGGTGGTTTGGAACCAGGTCTATAAAAAAGTTGAATTACTTTGCCAAGAGCTCCATTTATAAGGCATGCTTGTGTCGATATTCTGGTTGTGAGCATGATGTGTTCTACCTTGCAATGTAGTACTTGTTTTTCCAGTTGTTCATCAATAGTTGTATTTTCTATTGTGCTCCTAGTGCTTTTTGCAGTACTTAATGGAACTGGATGTTTCAACAGTTTCAATATTGTTTGATTATGTAGATTAACCAATATGACTGGTAGCAAACAAATGCATCAAGCAGTCAAATTGTTCCTTTTCACTTGGTGTAAGTTGTTTTTCTGTGTGCATCATTAAGAGCTACCAATCTTCTTGCCTCGGTTCTACATTTTGTATGTTCTACAATGGTTGATGATACCTATTATTTACTTTTGGTATATCTTATTTAATATTTACATTAGATTGAGAGTCATAATTTGTTTCATAAAATAATTTACCATATTGTAATAAAATAATTTTATACATTTTCTAATTATTTTTATCGTAAAATAATTTTTAATTCATTTACATTTTTAAAAATTCTTTTTAATTTTATAACATCATTAAATATAACTCTAAAATATAAAATTTTCTAAAATGTTAACTAATAATATATAAACACAAGTTTCTTACAATAGAATTATTATTATTATTAATATTTATTGTTTTAAACTAATTTTGGTGAAATTTATGTTATACAAATAATAATCTAAATTATTATCTATTTATAATTTTATCAAAATATTAAAATTATCACATCCACAAAGAAAATGTAAGAATTTCTTTTTTGCAATGGAGTGAGCTTGACAAAAGAGTGTTGAACTTGTGAGAGAAGTTTGGTATCAATACAGTTAAATGGTTAGTGAAAAAACATTTATCTAATTAGTGCATTGTATGTTTATAGTCAATTAAAATAAAATTGGTAAAAATTAATAAAAATTATATATTTACTCAAGTTATTTTAAATAAAAATTAATTAATTTTTTATATAAAAACAAAATACAGTAAAAAAATAGAACAATTCTCTTTCTATATCAAAGAAAATTAGAAATTAAAAAACATGTAGTAATATTTTTTGATGACTTATTCCCGATGATTCACACAATTGAGGATAAAAATAGAACATTAAGGGAACCAACTCCTAACACACCAAATCTAAAACAAAAGCAACGACACATGACAAAACTAAAGAAAAAACACCTAAGCTACTACATTACAAGGTGAGGGTTACTTTCTTCACAATAGATATAACTTGAGATCTTGCCCATTATAGGGGAGGAGCAAGATGGTTCTGTCTGGGTACACTAACCTGAATGTGATGCTTCCACAAACCTAATGGGTTTTAAATGGCCCCTTCCACAATGAATCAAATTTACCATGGATGCCCTTAGGTTCTCTTCTTTTATCCCACATCAAAACAATTTCTCCTTCCATAAAGTTTCTTGGATTGGCCTTCTTATCAAAGATATGCCTAACCCTCACTTGGTGCAAAGTAATTCTATTTTCCATATCTTCTCTCTATTCTTCAATTTTTGTCAAGTACATGACCCTCTTCTCTAGGGAACTCTAAATTTCTTTATCCTCCACGATGACTTGAAAATTTGAAGCAGATAGTTCTAATGGTAATGGTACAGTGGCTCCAATTCCATATATGAGCTAAAATGGTGACATGCCTATGGTCTTCTTAGGGGTTATCCTGTCTGCCCACAAAGCTTCATATAACTCTTTTTGCCGGTTTTTTTGTTTCTCTAATACCAACTTCTTCATTATTGTTATCAAATTTTTATTGTTGGACTCTGCTTTTCCATTACCCTAGGGCTAATATTTTGAAAAATCTGCCAAGGTGATACAATTGTCATAACACAACAGGGATACTTCAGTAGAGGAAACAAGTGTGGAATTTTCTATGATCAACTTCAGAGGAACTCTAAATCAAATTAGATATTTTCCCCGATGAAATTACAAAAAAATTCTGAGGTAGTTTTCTTCACTAGGATGGCTTCCATTCAATTTTTAAAGTAGTCTATCACAGTCAAGATGTGGGTGTGTCATGCACTAGAAGGAGGATTAATTGGCCTGATAAAATATAAACCCCACTGCTGGAAAGGTTCCTTAATTACTACAAGTTTAAGGGGTAACACGGCCAAGTGTGGATTTCCAACAAATTGTTTACACTTCTCACACTTAGATACCCAATGGTATGTATCCTTGAACATCCTTGGGCAATATTAACATTTCCTTAAAATCTTAAAAGTAGTGATTCTAGATGAAGTCCTCTATATGCTTCATCATGGAAGGCTTTCAAAAGCTTTTATTGTTGTTCTTTATCAGTTGACACACCTTAAAAATGTTTCATTCAGGCCTTTGTTGTATAGAGTATCATTCCAAATCACATATTTGTTGGCCTTTAGCTTCAAATTCCTCCTTTATTTAGGTGACAAGTTGGCTGGACATTCTTCGTATGTGAGGTAATAAGAAATATTTTAAAACCAAGGATCTTGAAAACTTACCAACAAAACCTAAGGGGATTCTTCTACTATCTCTAGCTCATTGTATGCTATCAACTTACATAGGCCCCAACCTATGACCAATTTCATTGGTTTCATTTAAATGTCATACTCCTATGCATTTTCCACACAATCCCCTCTTTTATTACACCCAACCTCCTATTGAGTTAGGATACTCTTAACTATTCGGTCTGGTACAAACACCACATCATGGAAATGTAAAATGTAGAATCTAAATTGTTTTAAACATTCAACCATGATGAAAGCATGTTTCTCCATTTGTAAAAAAATTAGTTTGTATTTTTTAAGAGGAAATCTCGTGAAGGCAATTGGGGCTTCGATTTTATTTTCAATCATCTACAACAAAATGATGAACATAGTGTGTTCTAATGCATAGCAATAAATGATGAAGTCTTTATTAAAATCTTGGTGTACCAATATTGGAGCTTAGCTCGTGGCTTCTTTTATATCACTAAAATCTTGTTTACCAGAATTATTCCATTTAAAACCATGTCCTTTTATCATGCCCACTATATGTTTCATAATTTTAAAGAATTCTTGTATGAATCTTCTCAGGAAATTCGTGCTTGGCCAAAGAAATATTTCACTCACATCCTACTTATCGATAAACTGGGTTGTTGGATAGCTCTGACTTGTTTAACATCCATTTTAATTCCTTCTTTTGAAACTATGTGTCCAAGAAGCTTTTATTCTTTCACGCCAAATACAAGCTTCTCGGGGTTTAGGGATACCATGCTCTCTACACCTTTGTAAGACTACACAATTATGCAGATGATCTTTCCTCTTTTTCAAAAATACAATCAAATCATCTAATTATACCACAATAATCTTATTTTAAGTCACCAAAGGACAAGTATATATCTCGCTAGAAGGTGACACCACCGTTAATAAGGCCAATGAAATCCAATTATAGGCAAACATGCCCCATGGTGTGATAAAAGTTTTTTTTTTGGTACTTCTTATCCACCTCAATTTGGTTACATATATAAATTTTGTCTAGCATTGACATCGTTTCTAAACCAGTCACCATCTAAAAAACATGTTCCATCTTAGGGAGGGGTTATTTGTCCTTTAGGGAGGATTGGTTAAGATTTTTGAAATCTATGTAAATCCTTATCTCTCCATTCTTTTTCTAGGTGGGAACAATATTGACTTCCCAAGTAGAGTGATCTCTTGGGTAGATAATCCTGGTCTTAAGAATTTTATCAATATTTTAGCATGAATTTTTTTGGATTAGATTGTGACAAATTTTTTTATATCAACATTTTGAATCACGCTCTTTGATCCATCATCAGTATAGAGTAGAGATCTAGGATGCATAAAATGACAAGTTGTAGATCAGACCTCAACTTAAAAAGAGAGGATAAGGGGAGAGGAGACATAGGGTTTGATGTGGGGAGGATGCAAAAAGAATAAACAAGTGGGGAAAAAGGAAATAAAGAGACAACACAAAGACCTATCTATGAAAGTCAATGTCAACCAAGGTAAATCAAACAACCAAAACAAGATAAAGGGAATCAAATAAAACTCAACACCATATAGAAACAAAATAAAGAGAAACCCTTGAAAGAAAAAATATTAATAAAATAGAGAGAAACACTAAAAGGGAAGTAAAAAAGTCAAAATCTAGAAACAATAAGTAGAGAAAACCTATGCAAAAAGGAAAAAATAAAAACTAAATGAAGAAAACTAGATAAATGAAGAGTGAAATAAACAAAAAAAAGAGAGATGATAAAAGTTTATAAATAAATAGAAAGAAAAGAGAAATAAAAATAATAAAAGAAATTAAAAATAAAAGAGAAAGAGATAAACCCAATGAAAAGAGAATGATAATTAAAAGCATAACTATGCAAAGGGAAACATAATATTAAAAGTTATTATACACAATAATCTAACAAATAGGACAAAATAAAGAGCACTAAAAATAGAGATAGATATAGATAAAATAAATTACATAAAAAATATTGTGCTTTTAAGCCCTTCTCCACTATCAATAAGCTCACTCTCACTCTCTCAAAGACCCTAGGAACATCCTTCTAGAATCTAGAGTTTACAACATTGTATGTTCTTGAGGATTACCTTATATACGTGAAACAAGTCGTTCATTTCTCACCAGAATCAGAGAGCATTGTGCAAATATTAGGAATGATCGAGTTGCCAAATCGAAATTAGTTGATAAATCCTTTTTGACCAAACACCATATCTACTTAGAAAATAATCAGATTCTATACAAAGAAGACAATATCTTCAAGAGGAAGTCTTAAGGAAGCTAGTTTCATCAATGATCATCCTTAAAACCTAAATCGTGATGATGGGTGGAGTCTCATTTAATCTTGGCATCCTTTATTAGCCAACCTTAGAAATCAACAATTACCCTCTATTCATTGACTCCTTCCCCCATGTTGGTCTTGTTCGTAATCATCCCCATGTCTCCTTGCCCCCCTCTCTGGTGTAGGAGCACCTTGGGAATAGGGGTCACCAGGAGACCCTAATGGAGATTGAAGAAGAGTTGAAGTCTAATGAGACCTAAAAGGTCTTAAATATATGTAATTGGGGCAATAGAGACATAAAGTGTGATAGGATGAAGTAATTCAAAAGTATTGGTATAGACACCTAAATTTGATTAACATATTTAATTAAGTTTGGTGCTTTTCTAGAACATTATTGATTAAATATTTGCATACTTATTTAATTAATTTATGTTATCCCCTAGCCTGATTAATTCAATTAATCAATGATAACCCAATTAATTATTAAAAGACAACCCATAGTCTAATAATTAATTAAATCCTTTTCCTCTATTAAGTTGAATGAATGTGCTTATTTATTTAACTTAATTCATAATTCCTCTCTTATCCCCACTTGTGAATTAAATACTCCATTTAATTCAATTTGAGCACATGGATTCTAACTTTAACCCCTAAAATAACTATGCTCAACCACCTAACCCAAGGTCCCAACTCAACCCAACCCATTCACACATACTAATCCTTTCCTATTAGCTAATTGACCCCAATTAACTAATTAACCCATCCACTCATTCTCTCTCCTCTCATCACATCCTCTTAATCACCCCAATTTTCCTGTAACCTAATCCTAATCACTCCCTAAGCATGTGCACAATCCTAATCCAAGGATTAAGAAACCAACCCCAACCCCAAAATCAACCTCTTGTCACATCACTCAAATCCCCAACCACATCTCATTAAGTCTTCCTTAAATGATCTTACATCCCTCTTACACACTCCATCCTCCTTTTCCCATCTTGTCCCCTCTCACATCTCCCAAAATGGTCACATTCCCCCATTCCGCCAAACCCTCTCTCCTTGTAACACTTGTCACAATGGGATGCATTTGAAGAAGCATAATCCATGTACTCTCTCTCAAGTGCATCTCCACCCTTCCTCAAGTTTGCATCTCAACCGTCCATTTAAGCCTCCATTTGCCTACAAATTGAACCTCATTTCCTTCACAAATCATCCACCTCTTATGTAATGTTACCATGCCATTTTGAAGAACAAAGACATCAAAAACAACCTTATAATGCACAAATCTTTCTACACTATTGAAGCTTGAGCAAAGTTCATTGAGCACACATCCAATCCATTGCACGAATCTACACATCAAAGGAAAAGCTTGCTTGGTTTATAGAGGTTTTCATACTCTTAGGCTTATTAATGTTTTAGTTTCTTCTTTTTGTCTACTCATATATGTTATTTTGGTTTTAGTTGTTTGAATACTCTAACTTGTTATTGTGTTCCTTTAACCACTATTTCCTTGCATACATTTTGGCACACCTAGTGAGACCCACTTCATGGGTCATTTTCATTTCGTTACATATTTTTCTCTTGCCAACTAACCCAAAGACTGACAGTTGATATGCTTTGAGTGTTTTGTGCAAGGTTTTATTTTTTTTGCAGGTTGGAGGAGCAAAAACAAGCAATTGCACCATCAAATTTCAAGTCAAATATCGCCCAAATTCATGTTAGTGCTCCTACGGGATTGATGGCCAGACTCGTAGGAACGCAAACTCTATTCGTGGGGACGTGATCCCGCGACCCTACAACTTGACAGAGGCCGAGGGCTATTTTCCCACTTTTTGTCATCTTTTTTTTTAAATTTTTTGCAGACCCACGAGAATGCGTTCTGGATTCACAGGAACGCGTGTTGTAAAACTTGTAAAGACATAAGGCTATATTTGCATGTGGTATTATTTTTTTAGGAACACAATCCTAAGTCAAATTGCTACGGGATCAAAGTTTGACCCCGCGGTAATGCACTTTGACCTCACGGGTTTTCTGTCCGGACTCGCGGGAATGCTAAAACATTAACTGTGTACTCTATTTTGTGTAGGTCACAGGAACGCCATCCAGAGACATATTTTACATATTAAAAACAACCAAATTGATACATTTAGATTCTGGATAAAATGAACACACACTTAGATTTGGTGTGCTAAAAAGAATTCACAAATCTTGAATGCTTAAAAATAGAAATTGAGTAATCAAACAAACATTTTCCTTTGGTGCTCTAAATGGAATCAATTAAACACTTCAAATTTGGGCTTAAAACGAACACTCACAAATCTTGAATGTATTAAGATAAATAATCAACAAAATTTCACTTCAAGTGCTCTTCCTTTTTTCAAATCAAAAGAAAAGAATCTTACATCTTAAAACATGAGTGTTTAATGTCTTAGATAGAAACCACTTAGTCTTAATAGGTTCATTTTGGAAATAAGGAGTGTTTTGCATATTTGAAGGAGTGTTTTTCAACACTACCTTAAAGAGATACTTTCATTTCATTGCAAAATCCTTGTTAATATAAGTGACGCACTAGAAGTGGCTTATATCCATATCCTCTCCCCTTACCTTCATGGATCTTGGGTAACGAGAAAGATTAAGTTACTTGTTTTGCTTCTAGAGAGGTCTGTCCAAAAGAAGTGATTCCTTTTAGAGGATGACCTCAAACCGATAAATCCCTTTGGCCGGTATAGAAACAAGGTGCGACCCAAAGGTCTGCTTTATGTCCCTTCAAGCTTGGGTGAGTCATTTTGATGGTATTCCATACTAGGTGAATATCCCTAGCATAGTAACAAGGTCAACTAGGCTCTTAAGTGAGTCACAAATGTACAAACCGATTACATGGACTCCATGAATCTTACTAGCAACTATTAACTAGAAACCTACTTGGTTTATCTCCAAAAGCTTGATATTCAGATGTGCAAAGAAGACAGTAACTTCCGCAAGATAACTCGCACATTCATTTCACCTTTGAGCATTTGGATTTGGATAATACGACATCATGAATGGAACCATTGTGTGCTTGGTGATGGTCATATTTTGATTAATTCTTGTGTGTGTACCTTCATTTACGGGCAAAGGTTTTCAAGATCATCGAATCCTTAGGTAGAAATTTCTTGTGCATGTATTTGATGTTATAAACTCATGAAAAAATTTGTTGAACATACAAAAATTGAAGGTCCAAAGTCTTTTGCCAAAGAGATAAAAAATGTGTGCTTCTTCCAAGGTTGCTTTGTCCCTTGCAAGATTGTTTGCTCAAATTTACCCAACAGACAAAAACAATCATCGTTCCAAAGACATCCAAGGTACACTTACCATAGTCACTGCCTAGTCCTAGAAAGAGATCCTTTTGGAAAACATTATCAAAGTTGCGCTCATGTCTGATCTAGTGAAACACAAGAAGGTGAAGACTCCATTACTTCCCATTTACAAATAATAGAAAAATGCAACCCATGAGGCTAGCAAGTACCAACACATTGTTGACACCATCAAACAAGAGAATGATAGACGTAAAAAATATGATAAAGTTATATAAAACAACAAGGTTACTCACTTTCGAGGCAAATATCATCTGAACACTGCCTTCATTACATTTGAACAGTATGACTAGCTAGCTCATCATAATAATTAGTCATTCCTCCTCTTCTTAGGATCACTTAGCATGCATTTTTAGCACCTTCCTTAGTTGTCATCTTTACAAACACATCGCACACTCATCCTAGCATAATCCAACATAATAAAATCTAATCCTAGTCAACCTAGCACCATCCTCATCCAAAACATCCCAAATCACATCCCTCACTTGGTGTTACATCCTCTTTTAATTTGCTTAGATCCTACAACTTAATCAAACCCCATCTTTTGGTGTCCTTAAACTAAGCATTGTTTAGGATAAGCCTCTTTTCCTTTTCAACCTCGTCGCCTTGAGAAAAAGTTTGGTTCACATCGACAGAGAATACCGTCTATTAAAGACCATAAGTCTGTCCTAGGTAGACAATCACATCCACCTAATCCTACACTAGGGAAAGAAACCCTTAATCCATGGGTACACCAAGTCATCCTTAATCCTTAGGAGCATTCTCATCATCTTAAATGCATTGTCTCAAATCCTAATCATAGCACCATCATCCTTAGCTTCCTAGGAAAATACTTGCATTACATATTGCATCTCATATCCCCTTAGGGTATTCATTTCATGCCACCTACAACATAATCCACTAAGAAGAGGAAGGACATGGACCCTAATCTTGCAGCTAGTTCATCAAATCCAATGATTGACCACACTAATGTCATGGACTCCTTTTATCCTCGACACAACACACCAATCGAGTATATCTGGGTGGACACAAACAAGGTTCCCACAGTGAACACTATGGAAACATTCATGAACCATCTAAGACACGCTCATGTGGTCAGCGCCATCATAGGGTATAGAAGCCACAACATACTTGCAAACATTTGGCAACAACGAATCCAACTACATACCTACACTAGTCATGCGACCTATGACACTCCCAAGAGAGATCCCTCATTCAATAAGACATGAAGTTTTCAATCCCCTACAAAAAGAAATACAAGTGGGATCTCTCATATCATAGATGATGAAACATTACATCCCCCATATATAGTTCACACCATGCCTCAATCCACCCTATTTTAGTCATAGGAGATCCACCTCCTAATCTGATACCAGTGGCATAGTCATTACCCCCTATTGCTACCCAAGCACCACCACCTATCTAACCCATAATCGCTCAAGCATCGCAGATAGTTTCACCCTTTGTTGCACAATTCCCACAACCAACAGTCAACACCCAACAAACTGGTATTCTTCCAATCACTACTCAACCCATCCAAACCACATCAACCAGCTTACAACCACAAAGTACATAGACTATCAGTGCCACAATACCTACCTCTACTTTGCCTTGCATCCCTACATCACATTAGCAGCAACCATAGTTCACTATAGGCATGTCACTCACAGGAGCTTACAATCAGCCCCTATTTTCATAAGGGCCCACCTTCCATGCTCAACCAACAACACAATCATAATATATTCCATCACTTCTTCCGCAAACACAATCCAATCCAAACCCTCTACCGCAAGCTCCCCAAGTCGGTCAAACAACACAAAATGCTCCATCTTCCACTTGGAACTACTCACAAGACGCCATACAAGCCTTATGTATCCCCATGTAGACATAGAGCACCAATCCACCCACATCTCAAGCACAAAAACATCTATCAACCCTTTGGCCACCACACAATATGTTATCCAACCTATTCACCAGCAACAACCGCAACAGCCGAACGCCAACCCATTCACATCGCAAGCGCAACAAAAAAAATTCAACCACTTCGCAGCTGCACAACCCACCACCCAACCTATCTAGCGGCAACAACTATAGATGCAGGGCGCAAATCCCTTCACTACACAATCACTACAATATTTTTCTAATCCTTTTGCTACCGCGCAAACTATCGTCCAACCCACTTAGCAGCAGCAACCTAACTTCACCAACTACCTAGCCATGCCATCTTTAGCTGCATCCCATGCCGTTCCACCTCCACAATGGTCAGGCATTCCCACTAACATCAATTACCTTGCTACACATACTGGGGGAATTCCACCTTAATACACCTATCCAACATACCTTGGTTGTGCAACACAACTACCTTACGCAGGCGCAACACATACTCACCCCACGTGCCCAACATATCAGCAACCACAGACCTACTATCAACTGCCACAACAACAACATCAGGCATTGCCATCTAATCCACAACAGTATCCTACTCAGGAATAATTAATACTGTAGCAACTTGCCTATCAGTCTCCCTATCACACACCAGAGTATCCTTCGCAAAACCCCCCATATTCATCAACACCATTTGATCTATATCACATCCCAGGAACCAATACAATCGAAGTCAATAACCCTCCCCAACAAATCAATTAGGAGTGGGAAGAAATGAAGAACACTCTCAAGGATCTAAAAGTAGGGACCGAGGTTAAAACATTCAAGTTCAAAGAGGTGTGTCCCTACCCATTTGATTGATCTATCACCATTGTACCATTCTCCAAGAACTTCGAGACACCCAAGTTTTAAAAATATAGGGGAAGGGGAGATCCCGTCAGCCACATCAAAGAGTTTTACATGGCATGCCAAGAAGTGGCTTACAATGACAATTTCCTCATGCGTCTGTTCCCTAAGAGCTTGGGAGGAACCACTCTTGAGTGGTTCTATAAGATCCCCTATAGCACAATTTCCATATTTTCAGAACTATCAGAGAAATTTGTGGCCCAATATGCACATAATTTGAGAATGAGTTCTCCCTCTTAGACTTATGCAACTCCAAACAGAAAGGAGGGGAAAGCTTGGAAGACTACCTACAACATTGGCAGGGACTATCTACAATATTGTCATATCAACCTCTAGAGAAACATCTCACAATGATCTTCATTAACAATGTCCATCCCAAACTAGCCCATCACATTCACATGAACTACCTATAAAATTATCAGGAAATCCAAGGAAAAGGCATGGATCTTGAACAGGGTCTCATAAAAGACGATGTCATCAAGCATTACAAAGAACCCTAGTCTGACAGAAACAATAATGATCGATCACAGTACTGGAACAAGAACAAGAACAAGAACGCAGTCATTGACACAACCACTGGCACCAAACACGTTTAGATCATGGTGGATAATTCCCAAGCACCTACACAAACATACCAGAAACCTCCTTGTCAAAAATACATATCAGCAGCTCGCGTAGACATATCCCCCGCCTGCGACAATCTATCAATAGAACTATCAAAATCCCAAAAATAAGAAAAATGCCATATCAATCCCACATGGACAACCGAAGTCTCGAGCAAAAAATGTGCCAAAATGCACATTTACCCCCTTGGGTGAACCCATAGATGTCATTTTCCACATAATGGCTAAAGATAATCTCATCGTGTACCCACAAACACAACCATTCGATGAATCTACACCTAAGCTTGCATGGTACAAAGACAACGAATATTGTGACTATCATCGTGTTAAGGGACACACCACCATAAAAGGCATGAAATTGAAACACCGCATATAGGACCTCATTGATTGTAAAGAAATCACAGTAGACTCTCCTATCCAACCATCACCAAATGTAGGCCTTCAAATCTATCAAAATGTGTTTCCTAAACACAACTCTGGTAAAGGACCTGCCAATCCCGCTCAACCCTCCAACCAAGGGAAGGGAAAGAAATGAGACAATGCCAAAAGAAAGGATTATACCAATGCATATATCATCTATGATAACATCATTGGCTGCATATCCCAAGTTAATCCCTCTATCAATGTCATTCATGTCAAGGGCGCAAATAGCCAATGTATAGTTATCACTCGTAGAGGCAGAATATCAGTTGTAGGTGTTAGTATCGCTCCATCTACTGGTATCCAATACAGCCTGTTGGAACACCTAGGGAATACCCCTACCCAAATCTCCATACTTTACCTTCTTTGTACTTCTCCCTTCCATCAAGAAATCCTCAATAAAGCCCTACAAGAATCATGTGTCCCCAGCGACTGATGACATTATTTTTCCATTAGTACACTTAGTGAAATAAATTGACAGAGATCACTGGAAGACTAAAGCATTACCGACGAACTACAAGCATTACCAGCAAAAAGCAAGCATACCCGACATAACACAGAGGTCATGAAAAATGCTAAGTACAAAAGTGACAAGCATCACCGACGACCACAAGCATTACTGACGCCACAATTTTGAGAACAAAACCGACGGAATAGAAAAGGCATACCTGACGATTAGTTCAAGAAAGGAACAATGATGACCAAGAAAACTGACTGTCAGAACTGACAGTCAATTGAAGAACCCGCAAAAAGTGGATCTGATTTTACATGACAGATAAAGCAATGTAATTCTATTTATAGAGTTTTAATTTGTTTTAAATCATAACTTGAGGGTCAAGCAAGCTTTATGTAAATGTTTTAATGCATCCTAACAGATCTAAAACATATCTAACTAAAGATCAAGGTCAAGTTGTAAACCTTGGATCTAGAGTTAACTTGCGAAGCATGAATCAAGAATTGAGCCAAAAACTAGTATAAATAGATGTTCAACTCAATTGTGAGTAATTAATTCATTGTTGTTGATAGCCACGAAGACCATATAAGGAGCAAAAGGTAGAATTCATGCAAATTTCAGAAACATATCACATTAGTTGTCAAGAACACACAGAGGCTACCGACGAGCAGATAAAGGTATTATTCAATCATGGAAGGATGATTACTAATATGTATGAAGCTTAATAGGATCTGTTATCAGCAATTAAAGACTGCATTCATCATCAGATTAAAGACTTATGTAGTTGCATTCCAACAAGTGCATCACATCTAAAATCCTTTTGTAGAAGGTGGACTAACCGTTCTTTACAAATCTCTTAACAAAGTGCACACTTAACAGTGTTGCTAAAGCTTCAAATGAATTAGATCTTAATAGGTCTCCACTGTAATACTCCTAATAGGGTAGGTCATCATAAGTGACCAATTGTAAGTCTTAACTAACCCCTTCTTATCTACAGATAGTGAAGTCTTGTGGGTAACAATCCCCACCGCAGTTTTACTTCCTAACAAGAGTTTTCTGCGATATCATATCTTGTGTTATGTGTTATCTATTTTCATGAATATTTCTGTTATGGTTACATACTAAAAGAACTTATGATATGATTGCATATGCATAAAGAAAGATGAACAGTTTGATAAGATAATTTACAAACTGATGATTAAGGGTTAATGGGCTAGCCAAGAAAAGTTTTAGAGGTACTGATTCACACCTCCCCTCTCAGTACATCATTCTAATATAATTCCAACAACGACATCAACCCCACGCAATTCCAAAACCTTGTTGGCCACCTATCTACATCTTGTGGGATTTCCTTCAAACCAATAGACATGCCTTCTGATGAACCTGATCACAACCTTCCTCTCTGCATCATCGTCATGTTTAAATATTTTTCCATCAAGCAGGTCATGATAGATAATGGTTCGGCCCTCAATCTATGTACTCTAAATTCATCAAATAGTTAAGGTATACCAGAGCAGATATAATGAATGATGTCATCACCATCAAAGCTTATGAAAATCTAGAAAGCACTTCTAAAGGCACCATCTTACTGCCCATTCAGCTGGGCCCTGGAGTCCAGGATATGATATGTCACGTTGTTGATCTTGACCTTCCCTTCAATATCCTCCTTGGACACCCATGGATCCATTCTATGAAAGTTGTCCCATACACCTACCATCATTGCATCAAATTCCCATATAACGACACTGAAGTCACCATCCGTGAAGATCCCCAACCCTTCGCATACTCTCGTGTGTTGGAGGCCTCCTTCCCACATTCAAATCATTATCCTAGGATTGACATAGGTACCTCTGTCACCAGTTCTTCCCGAACCCATTCAGACCCAAAGACAATCATATCATCCACTCTTTCCATAGTCAAGATCAAAAACAAGGGTTGTGGAGAGTACAGGCTATCTGACACCTTCACAGTGGGAGCCTTGCCTTCCGATCTACATACCCAAGGAAGACCAAACAAAAACACAACATATCAAAATAAGCCACAGCCAAAACAATTAGGCTCTACCACTTTCATCTCCCATGAAATTTTAAATGGCCAAGAGATGGAACCATATATCAACAAGTGGATTTATAAGGATCTGCCAGCCCCAGACAAGGGTCTCCTCAATTACTTCAAAGGCAAATACCCTACAACCCATAAACTGGTTACAAAAAAATGGAACTATCAGGGAGGCGGCTTGGCCTATGAAGAACGCGACATGAAAGTTCCTATTGAACCTATCCAACAAGAAAGTCATCAAGGCCCGAGTCTTGGCTTTGCCACGACTGGGGGCACCAATGAAAATAGCTACACCTATCGGAATACCCTTGGTGAAATTATCGTTGAAATCGAAGATGCCCCGGAAGAGAAAATTGTGAGAGCTTACGATGATGTCCTCGATGATGAAACCTTCCTAGGCAATTTTGTCCTCTACCAACTCGCCATTAACTTAATTGATCTTCCCCTCCCACATCCTAAAATCATAGACTGACACCAACCAAGTGTCCTACACCAACCGAGTGTCCTACACATTCATGAATTCCAAAGCAAGGTTGCGCTCCTAAGATTCATGGGAGCAGTTAAGCAAAACAATGATTGGGAGCATGATTCAACACATGTTTACAAAATGAATCCAAAAGCATACTTTGGGGAAGATGAGGAATTAAAATGCAAAAGTGAAATAGAAAAATAAAATAAAAAAGAGAAAAATGGACCCCCTAGTGAAAACCTCTCCGAGGCGCTATCTGATCACAAAAAAAGTTAAAATAAAGGGTATATCCATTGGTGAAAACCTCTCCAAGGTGCCAGAGGATGAAGATCCTCATCTTCCTCTCATCCATGATTACAAAACTGAGCAGTCTGTTGGAACTCCAAAATTCAGATGCATTTTGGAGTGACCATACTAATTTTTTTCTCTAGGTATGAATTGTTGTCCTAAAAAGCTTGTGAAGAAGGCCTATTTTGGGTGCTTGTAAAGAATGACCCGATGTTTTTAATGAGAATCCGCTTGGGATATGTGTTTACCACCTACCATTTGGAAAATGTAATAGGTTCCAACTTTCATATCGCAGTTTGGATGTGTTTTGAAGAGGGTCATTTGGAGGTATTCACACAAATCTGCATTTTTACACTTATTCAGTTGTTACCAAGTGACCTATTTAACATGCTTGTATCCTTGGTCTGATTAAGTTTCATGATATAAGGATGGATCTAAGGTGTTGTAGGCATGATATTGAAGCTCCATTTTCATTTACAGATTCCTATGAGTTCATTTGATAATTTTCCCAAGGCTATTGTCTTTGCAATTTATGTTGTCTCAGAATCTGAATTGCAGGGTTATGAAGTTGCCTACTTTGAGATCTTATAATGTCTAACCAATTGATAGTCATGATGAAAGGGTTTTTGCACTATATTGTAGTCATGGGGATGTACTACCATGAATATTTTCATAGATGTGCCAATCCGTTTGATTAGTTTCCTCAGCTAATTCCAAGTCAGATTTATAGAGTCTCACTGATTTTGAAACCAGAAGTTGGTAAAGG
>MU227025.1:2778210-2803976 GCA_018584345.1 Thuja plicata
TTGAAAAGGAGGTATGATGAAACAACCGATTGACTAACAGGTGCTGAAGTGATATCTAAAGTGTTGATTAAGTCCAAGACCAAAGGACAAAGGAGATAATGTCCAACTGAGAGGGAGATAGCAATGAATCTGATCTTGATTCAAGGTTAACTAACCTATTCTCATAACCCAGAATAAGGACAACGCAAACAAAGACTGATAACATCAAAATAGATAATGGGTCACTTGGACTAGCACAACAAGGTCAGATTTTGAAACAACAAGTTAGACTATCAAAATATTGCAATATGAGATAGAATAGTAACAATATTGATGAGAACACAGATTTTGTGAAAATTTGGACAAAACCTTCACCGCAGAATAGCGATTTGGACAACAAGTTGATAGATTGTAGAGTCTTGATAGCAGGTGTAGAAACTTGGACAAGATTTTGATAGTTAACACCTAGAAGTATAGATTGTAATCGTTGATCATTTTGATGTCCAATTTGAATGTTTGAGATGTTTGTTTGTTTTGATGCTTCACCCATGCAAGACACATCAAGCAGAATGTTCGTAGTACCAGAACAGACACATCACAATCCTAGGATAGCCAGGGCAGTATCTGTTGAATCCCCACTTGAACCAAAGTTTAGCTACGCTTACTCATAGTGGACAACTTAGAATCTTGGAGGCACGGGCTCCTCCTTACATGTGCACTCACTTCTCAGGCACACCAAGCTTTGAACCCCAAAGGAATTGCTTCCCAAAGGGCTGTTGTCTCTACTAAGAGCTGTAAAAGTGTGGGGCGTCTTAGTCGGTCTCTGACCTTTTGTGCCAATAGATAGAGGGTTTTTAGATACTAGAACATAGTTTGTAGTAAGGGCATCCGTTCAGGTGGTTATGCTTGCGGCAAATTAGCTCCATTATGGAGGCCTCCTAGCCTACAAAAGTTACGTTCTGTAGGTTTTAACGCACCACAAGGGTACTGAGGGAGATCTTCTTCCCGATATAACGCAATCAACACTTGTTCACTGTGACATTAATCACAATGACATTTTTTATATACTAGTTTGGAAGGACTTGGCTTTAGCCTGTTACCAGTTGGACAATCCACTCTCACCGACTCTGTTAAAGCACTTGGGAGGTAGCCACGCTAAAGGATTTGTATGGATTTCTCTTTCACCCAAGATCCGCGAAGGCAAGGGGAGAGGATACGTCCATGCAATTCCTTGGGTTTACAAAACTAGAAGACACTTCAAGTAGAATAAGAAAATGACAATAAGGTTTCTGGATTTCTGATCATCCCAAATGGGCGAGAGCATAGCTTCTTGACATTATTGTCATTCCTAAAACATCAAACAAATGTTCATTTTAAGAAGTCTTGCATGTGGGTTCCTATTTTAAGAAATAGGAAAAAAGATGCAAGCACAATGTTTTGCATTCTATCGATCAAAGGCAACTTGCAAAACCAATTCATGAGTAGTTTGTGTTTTAGTCTTCTTGGATAATGTTCTGCAAACCACTGTTAGGCTGTATGCAAAAGATAATCACATGAACATCAAAACCAAAGATTAGTCCACATTGTCAAAATCATAAAATTAGAAAATAGATCACATATTCAGAAAGTAGATAGAAAATCATGCATTTTCAAAATAAATTGCACTGAAAAAGGTGATCGTATGAGCCTGTACGGAGCTTCGAAAGTTGCAAAACATGGGATTATGTAGGTACAATCATGAAAAATAGTGATTTATAATAAATCTAGCAATCAAAATCAAAAACTAATCCCACCATAGTGATCCTTGGGAAAATCTACCCAAAATAAAAAAAAATTACATTCAAAAAGGACTCAGAATGAGTGAGTTATGCGTGTTTGAAGTCAGAATTGTCATCCAGTGTCGCGCGAGGAAGTACAAGGCTTCGCGAGAGGAAATGATAATACCGCGCGAGGAAATGCTAATCTCACATGATTAAATGGTAATATCATGTGGATATGTGAGAAATCTCACACAAAATTTCACTGCAGAGCCGTACGGCCTGCTCTGGCAAAAGTTTGATGACCAAGTGTCCTACACATTCATGAATTCCAAAGCAAGGTTGCGCTCCTAAGTTTCATGGGAGCAGTTGAGTAGAACAATGATTGGGAGCAGGATTCAACACATGTTTACAAAATGAATCCAAAATCATACTTTGGGGAAGAGGAGGAATTCAAATGCAAAAGTGAAATAGAAAAATAAAATAAAAAAGAGAAAAATGGACCCCCTAGTGAAAACCTCTCCGGGGCGCTATCTGATCACAAAAAAAGTTAAAATAAAGGGTGTATCCATTGGTGAAAACCTCTCTGAGGTGCTAGAGGATGAAGACCCTAATCTTCCTCTCATCCATGATTACATAACCGAGCAGTCTGTTGGAACTCCAAAATTTGGATGCATTTTGGAGTGACCATACTGATTTTTTTCTTTAGGTATGAATTGTTGTCCTAAAAAGCTTGTGAAGAAGGCCTATTTTGGGTGCTTGTAAAGAATGACCTGATGTTTTTCATGAGAATCCGCTTGGGATATGTGTTTACCACCTACCATTTGGAAAATGTAATAGGTTCCAACTTTCATATCTCAATTTGGATGTGTTTTGAAGAGGGTCATTTGGAGGTATTCACACAAATCTACATTTTTACACTTATTCAGTTGTTACCAAGTGACCTATTTAACATGCTTGTATCCTTGGTCTGATTAAGTTTCATGATATAAGGATGGATCTAAGGTGTTTTAGGCATGAGAGTGAAGCTCCATTTTCATTTGCAGATTCCTATGAGTTCATTTGATAATTTTCCCAAGGCTATTGTGTTTGCAATTTATGTTGTCTCAGAATCTAAATTGCAGGGTTATGAAGTTGCCTACTTTGAGATATTATAATGTCTACCCAATTTATAGTCATGATGAAAGGATTTTTGCACTATATTTTAGTCATGGGGATGTACTACCATGAATATTTTCATAGATGTGCCAATCCGTTTGATTAGTTTCCTCAGCTAATTCCAAGTCAGATTTATAGAGTCTCACTGATTTTGAAACCAGAAGTTGGTAAAGGGCTGACTTTGGGGATTTATACTAATTGGCAAGTTGAGGATAAAAAAAATCTAATTGAAAATGTGTTTTATTCATTTTAAGGTGAATCCGTATCTAGGATTTTAGATCTTAAATGTTCCATTTGATGCCTCTGTGAAGTGAAAACCAAATAGATTTTATTCAATTTTCTGTGTATCAAATAATTATTCATCCAGGAGGCTGACTTTGCATGTTGATTTCTCAATGTCACTTGATGGTAATGATGAGTTAGTTGGATATCTACATTCCATGTGCGAGGTTTTACCAACTTGGAAATTTTCAAAGATTCAGGAGCTAATCTGCTATGTTTTGCAAGAGGAATCCAAAGGCAGTTTGTGCAAATTTTACATTTGCATTTGTCTTTCAAGAATTTTATAAAATGGCTCACTTCGGAGGTTCACTTTTATGACTGGTTTATGTTCATAGCATGAGGGTTTTTGTACTATATTTTAAGCATGTGAGAGAATATCCATGTCCATTTTTAGTCCCCCCATGCGTGTGTGCTTGAATGTGACCTCTAAATCATGCACAAACCCAACATAGTCTTTACTCAATTGTTCAATTTACAAAGATAAACATGAATTGTCTATCTTGCAAATTCAATTGATACGACTTGCTGCCTCTTAATTAGTTGTGGATGTCAATTTTACCCTCAGAACGAGAGCCAACAACCTGACCATTGCTAACATGGAGGATTTCTAGAATGTGAGGAAAGATAAAATTGCCATTACTCTATGAAATCAAAATTGCAACTACTCTATGAAAAGAGATGCAATTAATCTAAGAAAGTGAATTGCAACTAATCTAAGAATGAATTACAACTAGTCTATGGAAGCAAGATGCAATTACTCTAAGAAAGGAAAATACTCTTAATCTAGAATTCAAATGATTTTAATCTAGAATGGAAATTGCATTTAAACTAGAGAGCTTGAAGGATGGAATTGATTTGTTAGACATGTAAATGAATCATAAATGAAAGCAACATATCTTCAATTCCAATTGAAAACTAGCCTAATTATGCAATTTTAAGCTTTAAAGCATGAAAGAAATTAAATGCAAAATTGACTATAGATTTGATGCTGTCCAAAATCATCCTCCAAAATGAAGGAAATGAGGTCCAATTTATAGAAAACCATGGAAAGAGGGTGAAGAGTTTCTTGAAAAGAAACGGTGGCCTCTTCATTTCCATTTGAGACAAAATGCAAAGATTATTTAAATAAAAGGGTGAATTATTGCCACATGAGTGTCCTTTCACATGGAATTATGGAATTCCTTTTTGAGGATAATTCACGCAATAATTAAATAACCTTTCAATTCATTTTATGTATATTAGCTAAAGGGCATGGAATTGATTTAATTAAAAGCACTTAAGACTTTAGGATTAAATCAATTAATCATAGGGGTTTTTAGCTAATAAACTCTGAGAATTTTAGAATTAAATATAATGTCAGATTTATGCAAATTTGGGTTTTCTGCATTTGAAACTCAGTCAATTAAAGTCAATTAGGGGAAGAATTTGCCTTAGTACAATAGGACTTCGAAGATGAGAAAATGCACCAAAATTGATTGGGTTATGAGGTGCCAATTTTGGGGTGTTACATTTTTCCCCTTTTTGAATTGATGTGCAAGCAACGCATTGATTCAAAGAATAGTCTGAAGTGAAGATGAAGATGTCAGAAGTCTAGGTTAGGTTGCCAAGACACCGATCAGATTGAGAAGCAGAATCATCTGAGAGAAGATTGGAATCGGGGTTAGATTGCCCCAATGTCCACTGATAGTTGATGAAGATCTAGGACTATCTTCAGAATCAGGGTTAGATTTCCCCAATACAAAGGTTAGCCCTCTGAGATCCAGGTTAGATTGCCTAGATAACGGTCTAAAGATTTTTTGAGAGCCATCTTCAGAACAAAGCATAACTTTCAGGAATCAGGGTTAGATTGCCCCAATACCCAATGAGATTTCAAGAATCATCTCCAGAATGAAGCGTGATCCTTGAGGATGTGAGTTAGATTGTTCAGATACCTAGAAAGACAGATGACAAGATGCGAGACATCAAGATGCCCCTAGAGATTCACTTGATGGTAATGATGAGTTAGTTGGATATCTGCATTCCATATGCGAGGTTTTATCAACTTGGAAATTTTCAAAGATTCAGGAGCTAATCTGCTATGTTTTGCAAGAGGAATCCAAAGGTAGTCTGTGCAAATTTTACATTTGCATTTGTCTTTCAAGAATTTTATAAAGTGGCTCACTTCGGAGGTTCGCTTTTATGACCGGTTGATGTTCATAGCATGAGGGTTTTTGTACTATATTTTAAGCATGTGAGAGAATATCCATGTCCATTTTTAGTCCCCCCATGTGTTTGTTTGATCATTTTTCCAGAGCCTTTCCATTTGCAGTTTGTTAAGTTTCATTGAATGTGCACATTCCATACTTTAAGTGACCTACTTGGAGGTCTCCCAGTTTGTACCCAGTTCAAGGTCAAGAAGAATTGAGGGTTCTTCTACATTTTAGACCTAGGAGTGACTCTCCCTTACTATTTTTGGATGTCTACCAATCCGTCTGGTCACTTTCTTAAGCCATTTCCAAACCAGACTTCTGCATATTTCACTATTTTATTCCAGAATGTTTCTAATAGGCCGACTTTGGTGTTTGTTGGTTTTTCACCTTATGGTTTTCTATGTGAGATAATCGTGGATTCATTTTCCTTGTATGGGAGTGAATAAATACCCAAGATTTTGGTTCATGAAGGTTTCAGTTGATGAGTTTTCAAAGTCAGTTTTGAAGGTGATTTGTGCAGACTGGTGGTGCGGACAAAATTAGTTTTTTCAAGAGGCCATGTTTGATCAGTGATATTTTTTGGCTCAAGTCTTTTTGTGCAATCTCCTTTGGCACAGGTTTTCATATGTTGGATATGAACTTAAGTTACAGATGGCACATTTCTTTGAGGCTTCTCGTTCAATTTTTGAGGCCGTCTCCAAGGGCCATTTGTGGTTTTTGGGAAATATTGCAAAGATGTAATGAACTGATTGATATAGTTGAAATTTTAACATAGCATTATCCGACTTCACCAAGTGGCTATGATTTGGTAAGTAAAAGGCACACATGGAGGTGAATCAAAACACAAGAAGTAAAGTAAATGGGAATCGACAGGTGTAAAGCCAGTTCCGCAACCTTTGCTAGGATGTTGCCTGCACTATAAACCAAGGAGGGCATGTAAAACATCCAGTGTAAATGCCAAGCAAGAAACTGGAGGATATGTGCTATTAAAGCCAACATTTAAAGTAGAGCAATGCCACGCATAGATAAAAGAGGATTCAACACTCAGAAAATGTGCTTGAAATGCTGAGAGAAGTCCAACGCCAAGGAAACCAAGTGCATGCACTGTTTCAATGCCTACGTAGAACATAAAAGGTAGCACATTTCAAAACAAAAGACCAATGCATTATAACTAGAAGTGGAGTCCATGCGCAGATTGAGGAACATTAAAGTCAATGTATTAAAACATGTAGACCAACATATAACCTGTGCAACAGAAGGAATGCCAATGGGCTGCGTAGGCAATACAAGGGGGTTTTAAAAGTTTTAAATCAATTTCAAATCAAAAGCAAGTCTCCCAATGCAAAGAATGTTGCGCCAAGAAACTGTTGGAGGCGATTGATTTCAAAAGGGAAGTGTCCGCTGTTTTGGAATAAAAGCCAACATATTGAAAAGTGAAGACCCTATGTTCTAAATGGAGGAGAAGCTACGTTTTGAAAATGGAGGAATCCACGCATGGTGTGTGAGACCAAAGTCTACGCAACTTATAACATAAAGAAGATCCTGTGCTATGGAGTGAATTTTAAAATCAAAGTTTAAAGATAGAATATTATAAATGGCATAAGGAAAGCTTACGGAACATGAGGACTTTCCAAAAATTTAATCATTACACATTGCTTTCATAGAACAACATAGTTGAAGGAAGCATATTCAAATGAAATTTGAATATTTAAGAACAAGCATCCAACGCATTAGATGAAAGAGACAACTAGTGTGTTGTTTTGAGGAGTCAATGCCTGCCCTGGATTTCAAAATAGCAGAACCTCACACACTAGGTTGGGAGGAGGTTACTAGCGTAGGAGGGCAAAGTTAAAAAAAAATGAAAATCATTCAATACAATGCAAATACAATGAAAGCAAATAGCAGAAGCTGCCAGCGCAACAAATGGAGGAGAAAAATACCCAAACAAATGCATATTTTCCCAGTGTTAATGCATCTACCCTGCACAGTTAATGAAGGAGTTTTAAATAAATATTTACATTTGATGGGGAGCCAGTGATAGAGAACTGAAGAGTAACCTGTGCAAGGCAAGTTTAAAACATTTCAATGCAATTTGAAATTAGTTGATGTAAGATAGTCAGGAATCTACACAGGATACTAAAAATTGGTAAGTGATGGAGTTGAGATAATTTTAAATACATTAAAACACCAAGAAGTAGAGAAGTTTTGTACATTTCAAAACAACAAAACAATGCCCAAAATCTGTGCAACATGTTTTGAAGATTGGCAGAGGCTACACTTTGCAATTGTGAGGGGCCTGCACTAAACATGAAAAAAGCCAACACATGTATATGAGTGTTTATAGGCTGCACAATAGATAATACAAGGAGGATAGTATGCATTGAAAGACCATGCAGTATAGAGAAGAATGACTCCAGGCTTGAAAATGCAAAGAGGCATTAATCCCACATTGCTTGTGTTTGGGATTTTCAAAGTATTTAAATACTCTAGCTGTCACATAATGAAATAAGTAAAGAACCAAGAGGCCTTGGTGAGCCCCTTGGCTGAAAGTATGCGCACATAGGTGGGCCCCATTATTTTGAGGCAAAGTGCAGAAAAACTTTAAAAGCTCAAAAACCATTTTCCCACATTCATGCCGCTAGGGAATTTTGAGATGTTTAAAAACCAAAACACAATCATATGACTTTGAAGACAAAGAGGAAGCTATCCACGTGTGCAGGTAGTTGGTGCCTTGATTTTCATGCCTGACCAAATGTAAGTAAATTTTGCAGAATAGTTGGTGCTGAGGTGGTGATGATGATAGGTGGCACAGATGACACATAGCACTCGGTTGCAAAGTCACTTGAAGTTAGCCGCCAGGGGAGAAAACTGCCGTGATCTAGAGACTAATTGCCAAGCTAACCACTAGCACTCTAGTCGCTAGGTCACCGGATGCTATCGGTTAGAAGCCAAACATCAGGAGATTAGGAGACTGAGCAAAGTCGCAAGGTCGCCAGAGTTAACCATGGTTAGTTGATTCATTTAGAGACTTAGAGACTCCATTGTGTAAGGTTAACCGTGGTTAGAGTGTAGTCAAGGCATGGTCGAGGCAAGTAGTCTCCAAGTATCCAGATCTAACCTAGGTTAGTGAATTGATCCAGAGACTTAGAGACTACACTTAGCCAGTTAACCATGGTCAGAGGTGAGTTAGAATGGAGTTAAGCCCAGCCACTTTGGAGCATCAAATCAGAGCATGCCACATGTAAAATTCTGGTACAATGTGAGAAAAGGATTAAAATTGAAATATTTAAACAAAATCATTTCAATTCAATAGTTTGACTATTGAAAAGGCTTAAATATTTCAAAATTATTCAGAAAATATGCACGGGAGAGGAAGTTTGTTAGGAGTGATTCAGGGGGCATTTTTTGTCCAAAATATGAAGTATCATATATCACCAGAAAGGTCTCAAAATGAGGATTATGATTTTGCAGACTATTTGTGTCTAGATCATATCAGATTCTTGCGGTTGCAGTTTGAAGCAGTTGCAGATATTTTTTAGGAGCAGACAGGTGTCGCTGACTGAGATAGTTTTACACTTTCTCCTATATCTTTCTTTTTTCCTGATTGTAACATGATGTTGAAAATTTATGCTACTGGGTAGTATTCAGGCTCTTGAGTCTTATTTTATGTGTCTCTTTGTCTTGCAAATGTACATATCCAGATGAATTTTAATGAAGAATGATGGAATCCATGTTCGGTTCTTATCTGATATCTTTGTGTATCTGGTTTTAGTTCTTGTGTATTAACTTTTAAGGCGTGTTAATATACTAGTTATAAGGTAGCTATGATCTTGTTTTTAAGTTTCTTTCAAGGAGAGAGTTAATCTTGGATACAAGTTCTGAGAATTCAAAGTTTTATACATAAATCTGATGTTGAGGAACTGGAATGAGAAGAGTGATTTGTAAGGCATTTCACTTGGTTTCTTTGAGTTTGGATTTAGGGTTTTCTGGGAATGCATGTGTGTTTGACTCTGTTGCCCAATAGATAAGGCACTGGTCTTGATTTTCTGGTAGTTTTCTTCATCAAATCATTAAATCTATTCATTTTCCCTTTCCTGTTTAGGAGCAGAAATGTGTACAAGTTGCATTGAATAGTGCAAATATGTTTGGTGATTCCTTTTAAAAGTGAATATGATAGGTTAGCCCACCTGAGCCTCCAGGTTTGAAGAGAAGAAGGGTGAATATCCTTATTATCACATTTGTCATTTTTCTGCAATGATTGTTTACTTATGTTAATATCATGGATTGGCTTTCTAAGCTCTGCATCGGTTGCAACGAAAGACATTAGTAGATTATTGCAATAACCCCTAATCCACTGTAGGATTTTTTTGTGAAGCAATGAGTCTAAAGAGGTACACCCACCCGAGTCTGTGGAGCTAGAAGTAGGAGGATCAAATCCTCATTAATTCGTGTTTTTAATTGCTGGAATCAGAAGTTGGGAGTCATAGAGTCAAGCATTGATTCTTATATAGATTCCGCAAGAACAAGAGCTAACAAAATGGAAACTCTGCTGGGGAATAGAGATTACAAAATCTTGTTGAAACTTTCAGAACATCTCTGGTTTTAAAAGTTACAAATCAAAGTACCCCAGAAATTATAATCTACTGGAGAAGTGAAGGTTAAAAGCTCATAGGAGATAATCATTTGTTTACCATTTCTGAACCAGCTTGTAAAATATTTTCCCACATCTTTGTGGGTGGCGACTCTGAATTCTTGTGCAACCCAGTAGCATTTATTTACATGTAAAATTTTAGAGATTTGCGGTATATTGTCTGCATATTTGAAGCCCTTGTCAGTTTGTTTTGGCAAGGATGGAGAAAATATCAGTTGGTTGTTTGAGTATGTTTACTTCTGCTAGCCATGAAATAGTATCTCAGCAGTAACAAAAAAGGTACTCTACTTCTCATGCATTTTTCTTTCATGAGAATTAAGTGATTTAAATGGATTGCCTCTATTGAGTGTTTTCAGCACTAGGAAAGAGGTGTGTTAAAATTAGTGAGATGTCAATTTTTTTTCATCTAAAGTTCAAACTAGCAAGGCTTGTTCAAAATATTTTCATACCAAGAGGTATGAACCATTGTGTTTTGATGGAATTAAAGATTTCCCACATGATGTGCCTCATGAAATCAGAGATTATTTGCCAAAATTCTGTGGAGATCAAGTTTTTTTAGCAAGTCATCATGTTCAAATGTTCATTGATTTATTGGGTAACTTTGAAATAAAGTATGAAGATGTATACATGAAGTTGTTTGTCCAAACTTTGAAAGATGATGCTAGGGACTGGTTTTCTTTTTTACCAGCTTGTTCAATTTCTTCTTGGGATGAATTACATGTTGCATTTATGGAACAATTCAGAGAGAGAATGAATTTGAGTGATGTATTTACTGATTGGTTGAATCTTAAGATTAAAGAAGATGAATTAGTTCTTGATTTTAATATCAGATTTGCAAGAGCTTTACATGAAATACCTGAGAGGAATAGACCTCAAGATCATGTGTGTGTTATGGTTTACTTTGATGCATTTGACAAGAAGATGAGTTATAGGTTGAGAGACAAGGAACCTAAGACTTTGCATCAAGCCTTTAGGACAGCGATGGAAATTGAAAACAATGTCAAGTACGGATTGACAAAGAACCATTTCTCTAGAGGGATTTGCTGGAAAAATACATTTGAGAATGTACAAGAGTATTGTGAAAAGTTTTCAGCTCCAAGTAGGTGTATTGATACCTCTGCTTTGGTTTCTAATCAGGTCTTGAATTCAAATTTGAATAGATGTATGGTTAGTAATTCTTTGTTGCATACAAAAGGAACTTCTAATGAAGATAGCAATACATATGTCCAAGAAATGGTAGCAATGAATGATGTTTCAAATACTTATGATGTTGAATCTCTCAATGAATCTTTGCCTTACAAAGTTATATCAGAAACACCCTCTCATTTTGATCCTAGATGCAATGGTACTAACAATGTTTTGAATGCTGAAGATGATGTATATGTTTTACACTCTAATGAGGATCAAGAGGATGTTGAAACCTATGTCCCGCAAGAGAATGATATGTTGGAGAATGTTGATCCGTTGTGTGAGACGAGTATAGCATGGGAAGATAAGAGAATTCGTGGAGGTGAATGCAAATCAACATGTGAAGGTAAGAGTATCTTCACCGATTCTGAAAATAATCTTTTACATCAGCATGATACAAATGAGTTTGGTATCAAGAGCTTTGAAGTGGATTTGGTGTCAAAACTTAAGGAAACAGGGATAGTAAATGATGGTATTCCTTATGATATGGAGTATGATACTATATTAAAACTTTATCATGATATTAGGGATGAAAATCAGAATAGAGATCAACTAGTTGAGTCTTTTCAGTCAAATGGTAAAGTGCTAAATGAGTGTGTTTTTGAAATCCCTTCATTTAATGATGATCAATTGAAGCATATGAATTGTTTGTGTATTGAAAATCCTACACATGATGAGAAACTTGAGGATGATTGGTGTCCTTTCCCATCTCCTCCAGTTGAAGAAGGTAGTATGAATTTGTCATCCACTTCTTTTCCTAATGATAGAGGTCTTGAATCTACTTACGTTGATATCTCTGATTTTGAATCATATGCTGAAAGTGATTATGACAGTGGTTATGAAAGCAAGGGTACTAATGTCTTCAAAGTCTTTAGTAATGATGTATTTGATGAGGACATTGATATGGATCAACCATCTCTTTGTTACCATGTTCATATGGGAGAAAAACACGGTGTTGTTAATCCATTGTTTGAGGAATGCTTTGAGTTTTCAGATTTGGGTTATTCTGATTTTAATATTGAAAATGTGTCAATATGCAATAAGAAATCAAATTGTATCTCTTCCCAAGCTAAAAGTGATAATGAGATTGAAATTTCATTTGATGGGTTCATTGTTCCATGTAGTGAGAAGGACTATGATGTTGATCAGATGACTCCTTGTGACCAAGTGGGTAATTTGCAAGTGGAAGAGTTTTCCAATCCGTGTTTTGAGGAATATGCTGATATGTCTTTCTATTGCAAAGTTTTTCCAGATTTTGGTACCCATGGTTTAGGTGAGTATGAGTCATTTAGCTTCTTTATGGATCAACCAAAAGATGAGGGGTTAATGCAAGTGGAGTTTGATATTTCTTATGGTGATGCATTTCCTCGTTGTCATGGTTTATATTTTCTGATGTTTGCTGATGTGAAGGATGAGTTTCATAATTTTGGTTATGCTGAATCCAATGGAAGAAATTCTAAAGGCATGAAAGGAGTTGCAAATAAGGTATTCTTCCTTTTTATGATTCCTTGTGAGTTTGAACAGCAGCTGTACAAGTACATTTTCATTCTGATATTTGTATGCCAAGAAGAAAATCAGATTTTTGATAGAGGCAAGTGATGGTTTCAGTTGTGAAGAGGTTTGAGGATTTTTGTAAATAATGTACATGTTGTATAGTCACTTTCCCTTCGGTTGTGTGGTGTTTTGTTTGAATAAAGGGTTCCTAGTTTTAAGAGAGAATGGATAAATAAGAGAGAAAAGAAAGTTTGATTTATTTGGTGAATGGTCTGCTTCTACCATGAGATTCTGAAAGTTCTCTGCATGCATGCATGGGGCATGCATCCTCAGTCAGAGCCACTGTTGGAACTCCAAAATCCGGATGCATTTTGGAGTGACCATACTAAATTTTTTCCCTAAGTATGAATTGATTTCCTAAAAAGCTTGTGAAGAAGGCCTATTTTGGGTGCTTGTAAAGAACGACTCGACATTTTTCATGAGAATCCGCTTGGGATATGTTTTTACCACCTACCATTTGGAAAATGTTATAGGTTCCATCTTTCATATCGCAGTTTGGATGTGTTTTGAAGAGGGTCATTTGGAGGTATTCACACAAATCTGCATTTTTACACTTATTCAGTTGTTACCAAGTGACCTATTTAACATGCTTCTATCCTTGGTCTGATTAAGTTTCATGATATAAGGATGGGTCTAAGGTGTTGTAGGTATGAGAGTGAAGCTCCATTTTCATTTGCAGATTCATATGAGTTCATTTGATAAATTTCCCAAGGCTATTCTGTTTGCAATTAATGTTGTCTCAGAATCTAAATTGCAAGGTTATGAAGTTGCCTACTTTGAGATATTATAATGTGTACCCAATTGATAGTAATGATAAAAGGATTGTTGAACTATATTGTAGTCACGGGATGTACTACCATGAAGATTTTCAGAGATGTGCCAATCTGTTTGATTAGTTTCCTCAGCTAATTCCAAGTCAGATTTATAGTCTCACTGATTTTGAAATCAGAAGTTGGTAAAGGGCTAACTTTGGGGATTTATACTAATTGGCCAGTTGAGGATTAGAAAAATATAATTGAAAATGTGTTTTCTTCATGTGAAGGTGAATCTATATCCATGATTTTAGATCTTAAATGTTCCATTTGACGCCTCTGTGAAGTGAAAACCAAATATATTTTATTCAGTCTTCTGTGTATCAAATAATTATTCATCCAGGAGGCTGACTTTGCATGTTGATTTCTCAGTGTCACTTGATGGTCATGATGAGTTAGTTGGATATCTGCGTTCTATGTACGAGGTTTTACCAACTTGGAAATTTTCAAAGATTCAGGTGCTAATCTGCTATGTTTTGCAAAAGGAATCCAAAGGCAGTTTGTGCAAATTTTACATCTGCATTTGTCTTTCAAGAATTTTATTAAGTGGCTCACTTCGAAGGTTCGCTTTTATGCCCGGTTGATGTTCATAGCATGAGGGTTGTTGTACTATATTGTAAGCATGTGAGAGAATATCCATGTCCATTTTTAGTTCCCCCATGTGTTTGTTTGATCATTTTGCTAGAGCCTTACCATTTGCAGTTTGTTAAGTTTCATTGAATGTGCACAATCCATATTTTAAGTGACCTACTTGGAGGTCTCCCAGTTTGTACCCGGTTCAAGGTCAAGAAGAATTGAGGATGGTTATGCATTGTAGACCTAGGAGTGACTCTCCCTTAATATTTTTGGATCTCTACCAATCTGTCTGGTCACTTTCTTAAGCCATTTCCAAACCAGACTTTTGCATATTTCACTATTTTATTCCAGAATGTTTCTAATAGGCTGACTTTGGTGTTTGTTGGTTTTTCACCTTATCATTTTATAAGTGAGCTAATTGTGGATTAATTTTCCTTGTATGGGAGTGAATAAATACCCAAGATTCTGGCTCATGAAGGTTTCAGTTGATGAGTTTTCAAAGTCAATTTTGAAGGTGATTTGTGCAGACTGGCGGTGCGGACAGAATTAATTTTTTCAAGAGGACATGTTTGATCAGTGATATTTTTTGGCTCAAGTCTTTTTGTGCAATCTCCTTTGGCATGTGTTTTCATATGTTGGAAATGAACTTAAGTTACAGATGACACATTTCTTTGAGGCTTCTTGTTCAATTTTTGAGGCCGTCTCCAAGGGCCATTTGTGGTTTTTGGGAAATCTTGCAAAGATGTAATGAACTGATTGATATAGTTGAAATTTTAACATAGCATTATCCAACTTCACCAAGTGGCTACGATTTGGTAAGTAAAAGGAACACATGGAGGTGAACCAAAACACAAGAAGAAAAGTAAATGGGAATCAAAAGGTGTAAAGCCAGTTCCGCAACCTTTACCAGCATGTTGCCTGCACTATAAACCAAGGAGGGCATGTAAAACATCCAATGTAAATGCCAAGAAAGAAACTGGAGGATATGTGCTATTTGGAAGCTATTAAAGCTAGTGTTTGAAGTAGAGGAATTCCATGCATAGACAAAAGAGGATTCAACACTCAAAAAATGTGCTTGAAATGTTGAGAGAAGTCCACTGCCAAGGAAACCAAGTGCATGCACTGTTTCAATGCCTGCGTAGAACATAGAAGGAAGCACATTTAAAAACAAAAGACCAGCGCATTATAACCAGAATTGGAGTCCATGCACAGATTGAGGGAACATTAAAGTCAATGTATTAAAACATGCAGGCCACCATATAACCTGCATAGCAAAAGGAATGCCAATGGGCTGCGTAGGAAGTAAAAGGGGGTTTTAAAAGTTTTAAATCAATTTCAAATCAAAAGCAAGTCTCCCAATGCAGAGAATGTCGCGCCAAGAAATAGTTGGAGGTGATTGATTTAAAAAGGGAAGTGTCCGCTATTTTGGAATAAAAGCCAACATATTGAAAAGTGAAGACCCTATGTTCTAAATGGAGGAGAAGCTGCGTTTTGCAAATGGAGGAATCCCCGCATGGGTTGTGAGACCAAAGTCTGTGCAGCTTATAAAATAAAGAAGATCCTACGCTATGGAGTGAATTTTAAAATCAAGGTTTAAAGACAAAATATTATAAATGGCATAAGGAAAGTTTACGCAACATGAGGACTTTCCATAAAATTTAAACACTACACATTGCTTGCACAGAATAACATAGTTGAAGGAAGCATATTCAAATGCAATTTGAATATTTAAGAACAAGCAGCCAACACATTAGATGAAAGAGATAATCAGTGTGTTGTTTGGAGGAGTCAATGCCTGCCCTGGATTTAAAAATAGCAGAACCTCACGCACTAGGTTGGGAGGAGGTTACTAGCATAGGAGGGAAAAGTTTAAAACAATGAAAATCATTCAATACAATGCAAACAAATAGTAGAAGCTGCCAGCGCAACACATGGAGGAGAAAAATACCCAAACAAATGCTTATTTTCCCAGTGTTAATGCATCTACCCTACACAGTTAATCAAGGAGGAGTTTTAAATAAATTTTTGCATTTGCTGGGGAGCTAGTGATAGAGAACTGAAGAGTAACCTATGCAAGACAAGTTTAAAACATTATAATGCAATTTGAAGTTAGCTTATGTAAGATAGTTAGGAATCTGCGCATGATACTAAAAATTGGTAAGTGATGGAGTTGAGAGCATTTTAAATACATTAAAAAACCAAGAAGAAGAGAAGTTTTGAACATTTCAAAACAACAAAACAATGTCCAAAATTTGCGCAATATGTTTTGAAGATTGGCAGAAGCTACACATTGCAATTGTGAGGGTCCTGCGCTAAGCATGAAAAAATATAGCACATGTATATGAGTGTTTGTAGGCTATACAACATATAATACAAGGAGGATTGTATGCATTGAAAGCCCACACAGTATAGAGAAGAATGGCTCTAGGCTTGAAAATGCAAAGAGGCATTAATCCCACATTGCCTGAGTTTGGGATTTTCAAAGTATTTAAATACTCCAGCTGTCAGATAATGAAATAAGTAAAGAACCAAGAGGCCTTGGTGGGCCCCTTTGCTGAAAGTATGCGTGCACAGGTGGGCCCCATAATTTTGAGGCAAAGGGCAGAAAAACTTTAAAAACTCAAAAACAATTGTCCCACATTCATGGTGCAGGGGAATTTTGAGATGTTTAAAATCCAAAACACAATCTTATGACTTTGAAGACAAAGAGGAAGCTATCCATGTGCATAGGTAGTTGGCGCTTTGATTTTTGTGCCCGACCAAAGGTAAGTAAATTTTGTAGAATAGCTGGTGTTGAGGTGGCGATGATGACATGTGGTGCAGATGACATGTGGCACTTGGTCGTGAAGTTGCTTGAAGTTAGCCGCCAAGGGAGAAAACTGCCATGACCTAGAGATTAACCACCAAGTTAACCGCTAGCAGTCTAGTCGCTAGGTCGCTGGATGCTAGCGGTTAGAAGCCAAACATCAAGAGATTATGAGACTGAGTAAAGTCGCAAGGTCACCAGAGTTAACCGTGGTTAGTCGATTCATTTAGAGACTTAGAGACTCCATTGTGCAAGGTTAACCGTGGTTAGAGTGTAGTCAAGGCATGGTCAAGGCAAGAAGTCTATGAGTCTCCAGATCTAACCAGGGTTAGTGAATTGATCCAGAGACTTAGAGACTACACTTAGCCAGGTTAACCATAGTTAAAGGCGAGTTAAAATGGAGTTAAGCCCAGCCAGTTTGGAGCATCAAATCAGAGCACACCACATGTAAAATTCTGGTACAATGTGAGAAAAGGATTAAAATTGAAATGTTTAAATAAAATCATTTCAATTCAATAGTTTGACAATTGAAAAGGCTCAAATATTTCAAAATTATTTAGAAAATATGCACGGAAGAGGAAGTTTGTTAGGAGTGATTCAGGGGGCATTTTTTGTCAAAAATATGAAGTATCATATATTACCGAAAAGCTCTCGGAATGAGGATTCTAATTTTGTAGACTATTTGAGTCCAAATTATATCAGATTCTTGTGGTTGTATTTTGAAGCAGTTGCAGATATTTTTGAGGAGCAGACAAGTGTCGGTGACTGAGATTGTTTTTCCCTTTCTCCTATATCTTTTTTTTCCTGATTGTAACATTATGTTGAAAATTTATGTTTCTGGGCAGTATTCAGGCTCTTGAGTCTTATTTTCTGTGTCTCTTTGTCTTGCAAATGTATATATCCAGATGAATTTTAATGAAGAATGATGGAATCCATGTTCAATTCTTGTCTGATGTCTTTGTGTATCTGGTTTTAGTTCTTGTGTATTAACTTGTAAGTCATGTTAATATACCAGTTATAAGGTAGCCGCAATCTCATTTTTAAGTTTCTTTCAAGGAGAGAGTCAATCTTGGATACAAGTTCTGAGAATTCAAAGTTTTATAAATGAATCTGATGTCCAGGAACTAGAATGAGAAGAGTGATTTGTAAGGAATTTCACTTGGTTTCTTTGAGTTTGGAGTTAGGGTTTTTTGGGAATGCATGTATGTTTGACTCTGTTTCCCAATAGATAAGGCACTGGTCTTGATTTGTCTGGTAGTTTTCTTCATCAAATAATTAAATCTATTCATTTCCCTTTCCTATTTAAGAGCAAAAATGTGTACAAGTTGCATTGAAAATTGCAAATATGTTTGGTGATTCCTTGTAGAAGTGAATCTGATAGGTTAGCCTGCCTGAGCCTCCGGGTTCAAAGAGAAGAAGGGTGAATATCCTTATTATCACATTTGCAGTTTTCTGTAATGATTGTTTACTTATGTTAATACTATGGATTGGCTTTCTAAGCTCTGCATCGGTTGCAACAAAAGACATTAGTGGATTATTGCAACAACCCCTAATCCACTGTAAGATTTCATTGCGAAGCAGTGAGTCTAAAGAGGTACACCCACCTGAGTCTGTGGAGATCAAAGTAGAAGGAGGATCAAATCCTTATTAATTAGTGTTTTTACTTGCTGGAATCAAAAGTTGGGAGTCATAGAGTCAAGCATTGATGCTTATACAGATTTCGCAAGAAAAAGTGCTAACACAGTCATCTATCCTCATCGAAGAAACTAAGCCTATGAACCTAGGTACAAAAGAGAATCCCAACATCATGTACATTGCAACATCCCCAACAAAAGAAGAAGAAACAACTCTCATTGGTCTCTTACGAGAATCCATAGACAAATTTGCATGGTCCTATTCCCACATACCAAGACTAGACCCTAGCTTAGTGGTTCACCATCTGGTAGTGGATCCAAACATCAAACCTGTCAAACAAAAGCTCTGAAAGATGCACCCCAAGGAAGCACTACTAGTCAAAGAAAATCTAAAGAAGCTACTCCAAGCTAAAATCATTTGCGTCATTGACTACTCCGAATGGATCTCCAACATGGTGTATGTATCCAAACATGATATATCAATCAAAATATGTGTAGAATTTTGGGATCTCAACAAGGCATATCCCAAAGATGACTTCCCACTCCCAAACATCGACATGATAGTAGACCTCACAATAGGACATGAGATATTGCCACTCATGGATGAATTTTCTGGGTATAATCAGATCCGTATTGTAGAAGAAGACAAACACAAGACAATATTTACAACCCCTCGAGGCACCTTGTGCTACAACATGATGCCATTTGGTTTGAAGAATGCAGGGACAACATATCAAAGAGCCATGCTAGTTATCTTCCATGACATGATCCACAAGATCCTTGAAGATTATGTGGATGATATCCTGGCCAAATCAATTAAAAGAGAAGATCACTTGGATGTCCTAGAGTGCGTATTTGATTGGCTTGGACACTATGGCCTAATGCTAAACCCCAAGAAATGTGTCTTCAGGTCACATGAGGAAATCTCCTGGGATTCATTGTATCACCAAGGGGCATAGAAATAGATCCTAAAAAGGTCAAGGCCATTCTGGAGATGTCTCCACCCAAGACGCTCAGACAACTACCTAGCCTATAGGGAAAACTCCAATCGGTGCAACGCTTCATCTCACAACTCACCGATAAATGTCAATTCTTCACACATCTCCTATGGAAAGATAGTAGCTTCAAATGGGACCCTCTCTATCAGTGAAGTTTTGAAAAGATCAAGGGATACCTGGAAAATCCGCCCATCTTAGTACCCCATCTTAGTACCACCTATGCCAGGAAGGCCTCTTATTCTATACATATATGAAAAAACCATGACACTAGGGGCACTCTTGGCCCAATTAGATGACAATGGAAAAGAGAGAGTCATATATTATATCAGCTACACATTGATAGACTATGAGCTTAATTACACACCCATGGAGAAAGCATGCTTAGCCATGGTTTTCGCCACTCAAAAGCTTTACCATTACATGCTTAGTCACATCATCAAGCTCATCTCAAAGGTAGACCCATTCAAGTACCTTCTCTCAAAGATAACTCTCATAGGTCGAATGGCTAAATGGGTTATGCTCCCGAGTGAATTGGATATCCAATATGTTGATAGAAAAGAAATCAAGGGGTAAGTTATTGTAGATCAGATGGCCGAGGCACCATTAGTTGATGCTTATCCTCTAGTCATGGAATTCCCCAATGAACACATGTGCATGATAGAAGAACAACCAACACAGAAGCTCTACTTTGATGGATCTTACACAACCCACGGTTCCGGTGCAGGCATACTGTTCATTACCCCACAAGGCGACTATGTCCCCAAATCATTCAAACTGGGATTTCCCTACACAAACAACATTGTGAAGTATGAGGCACTAGTTTTTGGGCTTAGCATGGCTATCCAATTGAATATAACAGACATACAGGTCTTTAGTGTTTCCCAACTTATCATCAAGAAAGTATTAAACAAATTACATACAAAGGATGACAAGCTACTACCTTACAAAGAGATGGTCGACAAAATGAAAGAGCACTTCCTGAACTTACAGATCATTCAGGTACCTAGGCTACAAAATAAGGCCACTGATGCTATAGATACTATTAGGTACCTCTTGGAAATTTTGTATGATGCTACGCAGTATGAATTCTTAGTTGAGCAAATTCATGCGCATGCATATGAGAACAATGATGTTAATCGGGTATGTGTCTTGGTTGGTCCCCAGTCCCCATAGTACCATGAAATCCACACTTATCTAAAAAATGGTATCATATCCCCCCACCTCACAAACACCCAACGCCAGAACCCAATCCATAGAGATTCCTACTATGCCATTGTGGCTAACACCCTCTATTGTCGAGGCTATCACAATGTTCTCTCTAGGTGTCTAGATGAAACTGAAGTCACCCAGGCGTTGCGAGAGGTGCATGCTAGAATATGCGGTGCCCACATGAGTGAAATGGTCTTGTCCAAACAAATTCTTAGGATCAAATACTACTGGCCTACCATGGAGCATGATGCTTGCAATTTTTTGAAGAAGTGCCTACCTTGTCAGCTACACGCTAATATGATACATGCCCCAATGCAAGATCTACATCCCATCACACCATCTTGGACATTTTCTTGTTGGGGTTTTGACCTCATTGGTAAGATCACCGTTGTCTTCTAAAGGTCATAAATACATCATAATGGCCACTAAGTGCTTCACAAATTGGTCAAAGAAATCCCACTTACCCTCACGAAAGGCGTCCAAATTTCCAAGTTCATCCTCTACCATATCATTTTCCACTTTGTTATCCCATCCACCATCTTCACAGATCACAAAAAACCAATTGAGAACCATCATGTAGATAATCTATGTAAGCGCCTCCATATCCATTATCACTATTCCAGTCCATACTTCCCCCAAGGTAACAGCCAAGCTAAGGAAACCAATAAAACCCTTCTCAAAATCCTCAAGAAGGTTGTCAATGATATTGGTCATGACTGGCACCTCCAAAATAACCCCACCCTTTGGGTGTATCATACTTCCTACCGCACTCCCACAAGCACCACTCCATATTCCCTTGTCTATGGTGCTGAAGCTATCTTACCAATCGAGGTTGAACTGCCATCACTCCAGGTGTCACTTAGAGGTCTGATCATTGATAAAAATTATTATGCGGTAAGGCTCACACAATTGGACCTATTGGATGAGAAATTTCAGAAAGTGTACAATCACCTGGTCATTTATCAGAATAGGCTCAAGAGAAGCTACAATAAGAAAATCAACCCACACTAGTTCCAAGTAGGTGATCTAGTCCTAAAAGAAAATCACAAAGTGGGTACAGAGCAAGAAAAGAAAGGGAAGTTTGAGGTCACATGGAAAGGTCCTTATATTGTCACTGCATGCTTTGGTTCTGGGGAATATTAGTTATCTACTCCCAAAGGAGAACCCCTAAATGATCCCATCAACATTATTCATCTCAGGAACTTCTATGCCTGACAACTGGATTATTCATTTCAGTCCTCTGAAAAAATCCATAAAAAGTCTTGAGAAAATCATTGTCTTGGTGAAAATCTGGTAAACATACGCCTTGATGATAACAAAAAATTCCAAAAAGTCAAAAGAGTCAAAAAAATCCAAAACAAAAAATCAAAAGAAAAGAAAAAATAAATTGTCCAATGGTGAAAAATTGTCAATCAGGCATCTTGGACAAGTATGTGTGGTGAAAACCTAGCAATTAGGCATCACACATAGTGGACCGTATCATTATCTATCAAAACCTTGTTCTCATCCATCCCACTCACTACACTCCCTTCACCTTAATCCTTTCCCATGTTCCATGGGTGTTCCCTCATCATACACACTAGTTCGCATCGGTCCTCCTATCCTCTATCCTGAGATTTTATACATATAGTCTTGTATATAATCGTCAGTCCTCATTGTACATATGTCCTCCTATCCCAATCCCTAAGCTTCCAATGCTTTCCTTCTATACATATCTTGTGTGTGTTAGTTCAGTCTTGCGTCTGGTCTCGCCTATACATATCTTGCATCCTCGGTCGGTCTCCTTGTAGAAAGTGATCCAGTTCCATTTTGAATCTTGTACGACGACAAGTCCCTTTTGAGAAAATGTTGATTCATCAATTCGAACTCAGTACATCTTTTTCCCATCAATTACCCATCTGACATCTCCTCCATTAGAAATTCCTTGTAGGATGTATCCTTCCTCATGTCTGACCTAAATCCAATCATCATTTCATATCATTTGATCTCTTTGGAAAAAAGTGTCTTATGGTTGAATTTTTTATCTTGAAATTTGATTTTGGTTCTTAATTTATCATTCTTGATTCTCTCAATTGTTCTCCTCCTCAAGGTTGCCACAATTCTTCATATCATGGTATGCTGTGAATGGATGCACCTAGGATAGGGAACTTGATCTTTTTTATTTTTTATTTGTGCGTCATTCAGACATGACCCTTGCACATATGCAATTCATTTGGATTAGCATGATACACTTGGGAAATAACGTTTGTTTGTGGGCTTCTCCAGCACCATTTCCACTATGCCTCCTCCAGGAATCATGTGTGATGTTAGGGAAACCCCCACATGTTTTTTGCATCAGTCCTCTGCAATACCAATGACAAGGCCTTGCGTTCCTAGTAACCTTGACATGGTCTCTAGCATTTCTATATCAAAATAAGTTCTCAAACTACATAGTGGTATTCCATCCCAGAATACCCCTCGCTCAAGCTTCAAGAATAATCCCTCCCACCACCGTATCCCCAACAAACATCCTATCAAAAAAGAAATCTTATCCTACCATCAGTCCTACATTCCAGTAATCATCAGAATCCTAATCCCTCACACTCCTTGAAGACATGTAACTGATTGAATGTTTGATATTGTTAAGTTGAAAGATAATGTAGGTCATTAAATTAGTTAATGGACTGTAATGTCATTGATGTCAACTTGATATCATCTGTACGGTCATGTACATAATGCCAAAGACTTCAGAGAACCAAAGGAACCAAAGTTATGCTTTCAGCAATGCATAAAAGTCAAGTATTCACTAAGTAACAAACAACACCGATGGAGTGCACACCGACGGACAAAGCAAAGAAGAACAGTCACAGTGATAACCAATAATCAGAATCATAGTGTTGCCCTATGAATCAAACTACAGAATGCCCGATGACCAAAGATACATAGTTTCCCAATGAGTAAAATTACAATGATGCCCGACAGACAGAGATCACAAAGCTAACTGGAGTCTCACCAATGGATCAGTCAATTGTCACTGACGACTAACTGCAGTGGTGACCAAAAAATTGAGAGTTCAAAAAATGAAAAAATATATAGCTGGCAGAGCTAAAAATAGACTTAATAGGTTGTCTACTTTGTTTTATTCAACCAGAGATAAGTGATTGATTTAAAGATGATCTGTATAGTTGGCAAGAAGATATCTACAAGACAAATCAAGAGTTATGCTTTAAATCTAATTGGCTGGATTGTTTATCATGCCAAGAATCAAGAATAAAGAAACAATGAATATTATGTCTATATAAGAGACAAGCTTAATTAATTTATGAATGGGATTAAGGGGAGTGAATAGAAAGAGGATTCTAAAGAGAAAATGATGAAGAAAAACTTCATGCAGTGCTGATCAAACAAGATGAAGGAAGAGCTAAGGAATTCTGCAGACACCGACGAATAGTGAGCACAACATCACAGAGCAGAAAGTATGGAGCACAAGGATTGAATTGATACATTGGTCAGAGAGGTAATGTACTTAAATAGATCTAAAAATTTGCAATTCAAAGTTTCAATATGAATAGGTCATAGTGTTTTAGTTAAACCGTTGAAGCATCAAGTCTCTTAACCGAGCAGGACTTAACAATCTTCTATATATTAAGGTACATCTCAAGGAGAGCCAAAAAGGTTGATTCATGAAAGTAGCATTGGACTTTCCTGATACCTATTGACAGTCTAAGAAGGAGGTTAATTCAAGGATGGTAGCAATAGATGCCCGATACTAAGTGACAACCTTTATGTATAAAATCCTCTAAAAAGGTCGTACTTAACAGTGTGTTTGTAACCTTTAACAGGGTTGGCTCCTAACAGGGCTCACTTCAGAAGAGTGAAAATTTGGGGTATCGGTCCCAGTGGTTTTTCCCCTAACAGGGTTTCCACGTTAAAATTTATGTATTATGTGTGTATGATTCATTTCTTTACTGTTTTGCATCTTACATAGCTAACTCTGGATTGATCGGTATACCCTGCTTATTTACTAAGTTTCGGTAAATAGTTATACTGCTTATCGGTAATCAAGAAAGAATAAGGATTGATAGAGAAAACTGACAGACAATTAATCATTATTAGTATTTCATGGCATGCATCTTGTAGGGACATAATAATCTGATATTTATTGATTGGTGGTTAAGTTAGAAGGTTAGATTATTGAGGCCATTGATTCACCCCCCTCTTAGTTATTACTAACAATTGGTATCAGAGCTTGTGTGCTTAGAAAGGAAGGTTTCAAGACCTAAGTCAAGATCACAAGATGAACAGACGAGATGTGCCCAAGTTGAACAAAGAAAACTTTGCTTCATGGCAAAGCAGGATAAGACTCCACTTATCAGGTATTGGTAATGATGTTAGTCAATTACTATATATTGAATATGCGTTGCCCACAATATTGACAGTAGCACAACTACATGGTCATAGAGCTTTCTTCCTCACTCTTTGATGCTAAATTTGAAGATGTCAAAGATTGCAAAACTGCAAAGAAGATGTGGGATAAACTAAAACTTGTACATGGAGGTGATACAAATGTTTTGAGAACCAAGGTAGAAAGCCTTAGAGGAAAGTTTGATGATCTCAAAATGAAATAAGGAGAAAACATCACACAGTACAACACAATAATCAAAGAAGTATTCAACTCTATATGAGGAGTTGGAGGTACACTTGAAGAGGAGACAGTGGTAAGTAAAATCTTAAGAACCTTACTGCTTGTGTATGCTATTAGAGTTTCTGCCATTCAAGAAATGAGAGCAGTAGAAAACAATACAATTACTCTTGATAGCTTAATTGGTAGACTAATTTCATTTGAGATGAATAACTTTGACAATAATGTCTTACCAAACTTAGAGTATGCATTTAAATCTTCTATGAGAATAAGAAAATCAAGTCATAGACACACATCTAGAAGAGATAGTGAAAGTGAAAGTGAAGAAGAAGATCTAGATGAAATAGAAGCA
>MU227025.1:2804496-2831445 GCA_018584345.1 Thuja plicata
ATTATTGGGTAAAAGGATTGAATTATAATCTATTGAGTGTTTCTCAGCTGAATAATTCAGGTCACAGAGTAGCATTTGAGAATAAGAAGGCAAAGATCTTCAATGAATCAGGAAGATTGATTGGTACTAGTGAACATACAAAAGGTAACTTATTCTATCTGAATGATACTAACACCACTTGCTTAATGACTAGAAACAAAGACATATGGTTGTGGCCCAAAAGATTGTGTCATGTGAATTTTGACAACATGATGAAAATAAGCAGAAGGAGAAATGTAAGAGGCCTACCGACAATGTCAAAGTTTGACAACATCATGTGCAAGAATTGTCAAAAAGGTAAGATGACAAAGTCTAGTTTCAAAAGTAAAATCCATACATCTGATGATATTATAGAATTAGTCCATACTGATCTATGTGGACCAATGAGGACAAAGAGTTATTATGGAGATAGATATTTTATTCTCTTTGTTGATGATTACTCTAGAATGATGATAGTTATGTTTCTAAAAGATAAATCTGAAGCATTCAAGAGGTTTAAATGGTATAAGGCTATGGTAGAAAAATAAAGTGGTAAGGATTTGAAATGCTTGAGATCAGATAGATGAGGAGAGTTTATATCAGATGAATTCACTAATTTCTGCAATGAGCATGGTATAAAAAGACAGGTTTCTGCACCAAGAACACCACAACAAAATGGGATTGTTGAGAGAAGGAACAAATCCATAGTTGTTTGTGCTAGAACACTGATGATAGAGAAAGGCATCACCCAAATCTTCTAGAGGGAAGCTCTCAGTAATGCTGTCTACACATTAAACAAAGTACAATTGAAGAAGGACAAAGAGAAGACACCCTATGAGCTATGGTATGGTAAAAAACCCAATGTAAGTTACTTCAAAATATTTGGTAGTCAATGTTATATCTTAAAGGATGATAGAAATGGAAATCTTGATGCCAAGAGTGATGAAGGTATCTTTTTGGGGTATTCCACCAAAAGAAAGGCTTATAAATGTCTTATTAAGGCCTCTAACAAAAATTTTGAAAGTGCAAATGTAAAGATAAATGAATTTGCAGAAAAAAATGAGTTGGAGAGCACAAAAGAACCAGGGGACTACAACAATTTTGTATACTGTGAAGAACCTAACACTCTTCTCGAGCAACAATGCTTAATTCCAGAGAAATAAAATGTTGTAACCAACGGTCAAACTACAAATACCGACGGTCAGGATATTGATCAAAATAATGTGCAAGGTTATGAAGAACAGAATGAAGGATAAAATGATGATCAAGATGATAGACAAACAGATGAAATAGTTCTTGCCATATATGTAAGAAGGAACCATCCAGAGATCCAAATCATAGGAGATAAGAAAGATGGTACAAGAACAAGAAGTAAGTCTCTAAACACAAGTTGTTTAATTTGTGAGTTTAAGCCAAAATATGTCAATGTTGTACTCGATAATGAAGAATGGATAAGTGCTATGAATGATGAGATTGAGCAGATTGAGAAGAACAAGACATGGTAACTTGTGCCAAGACCAGATGATAAGAATGTCATCGGTACTAAATGGATATTCAAGAACAAGCTAAATGAGAATGGAGAAGTCATAAGAAATAAAGCAAGACTAGTATGCAAGGGGTATGCACAAGAGGAAGGTATTGACTATGGAGAAACCTTTGCACTCATTCCTAGGATAGAAGGTGTAAGAATAATACTTTCTTATGTTGCATTCAAAGGATTCAAGATATACCAGATGGATGTCAAGTCAGCATTCCTAAATGGAATACTTGAAGAAGAGCATACATTGAGCAACCAGAAGGGTTTGTAGATCCAGACAAGAGAAACATGGTATGTAGAGTTCATAAAGCCTTGTATGGATGAAAACAAGCTTCAAGAGCTTGGTATGAACGAATTCATTCCTATCTTATAGGTATTGGATTTGTAAGGACTAGTGAAAACAATAATCTTTATTTGAAGGAAGATATTGATGCTAACACTTTGATTTGCTGAAATATTTGTTGATGACATCATATTTGGAGGCAATGATATGCTATGCAAATCATTTGCTAATGAGATGAGCAAAGAGTTTGATATTTCTACGTTTGGAGAGATCAAGTTCTTTCTTGGTCTACAGATCATGCAACAATGTGGAGGTATTTTCATTACACAGTCCAAATACATTAAAGAGGTCTCGAAAATATTCAAGATGGAAGATTCCAAACTAGTTGGAACATCGATGGCTACTGGATGTAAGTTAACAAAGGAGGACAAGACATCAAAGGTAAATGAGACTTTGTACAGATCAATGATTGGAAAAATCATGTATGTTGTACACACTAGACCAGATATTGCACATGCAGTAGGAATTGTTGCTAGATTTTTTGCTAACCCCAGCGAATCACATATGACTACTGTGAAAAGAATTTTAAGATATCTGAAGAATACCAAGGAATATGGCTTATGGAATAGAAGAGAAGGAAAATTTGAAATTAAGGTGTTTACCGACACTGATTGGGCTGGAAATCTTGATGACCGAAGAGCACAACTAGAGGAGAATTCTTTATGGGTGATAGACTTGTCACATGGATTAACAAAAAGAAAGGATGCATCTCTCAGTCTATTGCAGAAGCAGAGTATGTTGTTGCTACTGCAAATTTCTCAAATATTGCATGGATCAAACAGTTACTGGAAGGTATGCATATGAAGATCATAGAACCAATAATTATCTATTGTGATAACACCAGTGCAATAAACATTTCCAAGAATCCATTCATGCATGCTAAGACTAAACACATTGCAATCAAGTATCATTATTTAAGAGAACAAGTTCAAGCAAAGGAGGTGATACTTGAGTATGTGAAATCAAAGGAACAATTGGCCTATATATTCACCAAGCCACTACCCAAGGATGCATTTGAGTACTTGAGAAAGAGACGAGGGGTCAAACCCTTGTCTACTGGTCAGTAAGCTGACTAGAAGGCTACACCAGCCTACATATTATCACAATATCATTCATGATTGATGCAAACAAAGAGATGAACTTTAAGGCTACATCTATATACAAACAGGTATATATCAGCACTGAGCACCAAATCATATTGATGTATTGCTAATGGATAAGGGAAATTCAAGGAATATATTATGGATGGAAAGAAATGATTGTTTGACATTAGTGTCAGATATTTGTTGGGCATTGTTGTCAAAGGGAGAGAGATTATCCATATTATCACATCCTTCTGTAAAAGGAGAGAGATTTTCTGTAAAAGGAGAAAGATTATCCACTATCACATGACTCCCACAGGGAGAGATTATATCCTTAGGGAGAGAAATTGTATGGAAAGATTATACAAAGGGACAGTTGCTGACAAGAGAAAAGACATCAAAAGAGAAGAACAGTCAGGGAGAGGAATTAACACAAGGAAAGAACACAAAAAATCAGAATACAGAGAGCTGTAAGAATCAAATCTAAGCTAAAATAGAGCTTACCGATGTTCAGACATTTATCAGTTAAACAAAAGATTGGTAGTTTGATGAATCTCAACTGTTGTATTTTGTATTGTATTAGAAATAGTATAGTGTGATAATATAGTATTTTGCCATCAATTCCAAAGGGAGAGATTGATGACATGTAACTGATCGAATGTTTGATATTGTTAAGTTGAAAGATAATGTAGGTCATTAAATTATTTAATGGACCATATTCTCATTGATGTCAACTTGATATCATCTGTACGGTCATGTACATAATTCCAAAGATTTCAGAGAACCAAAGGAACCAAAGTTATGCTTTCAGCAATGCATAAAAGTCAAGTATTCACTAAGTGACAAACAATACTGACGGAGTGTACATCGATAGACAGAGCAAAGAAGAATAGTCACACTGATACCCGACGATCAGAAGCATAGTGTTGCCTGATGAAGAAAACTACAGAATGCCCGACGACCAAATATACAGAGTTGCCCAACGAGTGAAATTCCAATGATGTCTGACAGACGGAGATCACAAAGCTAACTAGAGTCTCATCAATGGATCAGTCAGTTGTCACCGATGACTAACTGCAGTGGTGATCGACATAATCGAGAGTTTAGAAAATGACAAAATATCTAGTTGGTAGAGCTAAAAATAGAATTAACTAGTTGTCTACTTTGTTTTATTCGACCAGATATAAGTGATTAATTTAAAGATGATTTGTACAGTTGGAAAGAAGACATCTATGAGACAAATCATGAGTTATTATTTAAATCTAATTGGTTGGATTGTTTATCACGCCAAGAATCAACAAACAATGAATATTATGTCTATATAGGAGACAAGCTTAAATCATTTACGAATGGGATTAAGGGGAGTGAATAGAAAGAGGATGCTAAAGAGAAACTGATGAAGAACAACTTCATACAGTGCTGATCAAACAAGCTGAAGGAAGAGCTAAGGAATTCTGCAGACACAAACAAACATTGAGCACAACATCACAGAGAAGAAAGTATGGAGCACAAGGATTTAATTGATACATTGGTTAGAGAGGTAATGTACTTAAATAGATCTATAAATCTGCAATTCAAATTTGCAATATGAACAGGTAATAGTGTTTTAGTTTAATTGTTGAAGCATCAAGTCTCTTAACCGAGCAAGACTTAACAGTCTTCTATATATTGAGGTACATCTCAAGGAGTGCCAAAAAGGTTGATTCATAAAAGTGGCATTGGACTTTCCCGATACCTATTGACAGTCTAAGAAGGAGGTTGATTCAAGGATGGTAGCAATAGATGCCCGATACTAAGTGACAACCTCTATGTATAAAATCCTTTAACAAGGTCGCACTTAACAGTGTGTTTGTAACCTTTAAAAGGGTTGGATCCTAACAAGGCTCACTTCAGAAGAGTGAAAATTTGGGGTACCGGTTCTAGTGGTTTTTCCCCTAACAGGGTTTCCATGTGAAAATTCATGTGTTATGTGTGTATGATTCATTTCTTTACTATTTTGCATCTTACATAGCTAACTCTGGATTGATCGGTATACTTTGCTTATTTACCGAGTTTTGGTAAATAGTTATACTACTTATCGATAATCAGGAAATAATAAGGATTGACAGAGAAAACTGACAGACAGTTAATCATTATTAGTATTTCATGGCATGCATCTTGTAGGGACATAATAATATGAGATTTATTGATTGGTGGTTAAGTTTGAAGGATAAATTATTGAGGCCATTGATTCACCCCCCCTCTCAGTTATTACTAACAGCTCCTACACGCACCTAATCCCTCATCCCTGATGCAAACTTGAAATTCCCCACCGCCTATAATCCCCTATTCCATGACTTTTGATTGTGCACATGTTTCCCCCTTCCCATTTCGTTCTCCTAAAAGTCCACCGGAGCCTAGAGGGACAATGATACGTTGCATCTCCATTCTCCATCTTTGCATTCATTTTACATGCATTATTGTGTTGCATTTGTCATTTTTGGCGCATCGTCCATATGCATTACCATTCAATATAGTTTTATTATTAAGCTCCATTTATCATTGTCATTTTAGGTGCATCATTCACCTAGCATTACCATTGTCATCTTAGTTGCATTCATTTCTCATCTAGGTGCATCATTAATGACATTGTCTTTCCATTCACTTCATCTATAACTATACTTGCATTTGCATTAAGACATTGCCTTATCATACTCATTTTTGTCTTGCATTGTTAAATCATTTTAAAAATTCATTTTGGTCTTGCGTTGTAGAATTATGTTAAAATTCATTTTAGTCTTGCATTGTTAAATCATTTTAAAAATTCATTTTAGTCTTGCATTGCTAAATCATTTTAAGGCTCATTTTAGCCTTGCATTGTTAAATAATTTTAAAAATTCATTTTAGTCTTGCATTGCTAAATCATTTTAAGGTTGATTTTAGTCTTGCATTGTTAAATCATTTTAGTCTTGCATCGCTGAATCATTTTAAGGTTCATTTTAGTCTTCCATTGCTAAATCATTTTTAGGTTCATTTTAGTCTTGCATTATTAAATCATTTTAAGGTTCATTTTAATCATTGTTAATCCATTGAAGATTCATTTTAGGTTCATTTTAAATCTTGCATTGTTAGGTCATTTTTAGTCTGTCATTGTTAACATCGCATTCATTTTCATCATATAAAATTTGCATTTTAATTACGCATGGCCACATACATTACATACATCATAAAACCATATCACATCCATGCACACACGCCAGTCAATCATATATACACATCATCAATCCTGCCATAATCAACATGTCAGTGCATCACATATATACACCATATAGCCTAAATCATGCATCAATACAGTCGAAGCATAAAAATTTCACAACACATACATATCGGCCAAAACTCTGCATCATATCACGCATATAGCCAAAACCCACCTGAACATCATGAAAGAATAAAAGTCCACAATGTCCATCAAAATGGTCTCATATATGTGCATACAAAAATGGGCTCTAGGTCCCAACAAAAAATCCATGCACAACATCACCGTGTGTCACTGTCCTTCTAGCCCCCCTGGGAGGCTTCTCATCTGCATCTTTCATCCCTGTATCCTGCTCATCACCCCCTGTAATGGGTACCTATATGCACCCTAATGTATATCTCAATCCAGCTTGGGCTTGCTCTGAAAATAATGAGAGTCCCCTTCCTGCACTCTAGAGACATGCAAATGTGCCTCCTTCTGTCCTGGTACCTATAACTATGCCAGTACTGATCCCTGTCCCTGCCCTGTATCTTGTACCTTTCTAGATGCTCCTGTATCGGAGCTCTCTGCATCCTGCATCTAGACAAAAAGTATGGTGACTTTTCCCAATCCTTGGGCTATGCCCATATACCCTAACTATAGATCCTCCCCCCTGTCCATTGCCTCATGTTGATTGGGAAACCTCCCCTCCTCTTGACACCACATATCCCCCAACTGACCTAAAAGACTCTCTTTTTGATGTCGGTATTGCGACATGGTATATAGCTCTGTACCAGCCTACCCTCTCTCTGAGTGTCACCACCTCCCTGGTGAGCCCCACCATACCACCCTATCCAATGAAAGATAGATCTTCTCTCATCCCCCAACCTCCTACAACAACTCATCCCTCTCCTTCTGCAGTCTCACCCTCTCCGCCCTCTTAGCGTCCCTATCCTGCTGCAACCTATCCCTCTCCTCCATTAGGGAAAACCCATCCTCCATCATCTCCCTAGTCTGTGCATGTGCAACACCCAGCTCTCCACCCAACTATCTTAGCTATCTAGTGAGATCATCCTCTTGTCTCCTCAAACTGGTTGCGTTAGCCTGTGCCTGATCCCTCTTAGTCCTCAGAGTATCACTCTTAGTCCTCAGAGTATCCCTCTCTACTCAAAGTGCATCTATCTCCCCCTGTGTATCTCACAGCTGCTGACTTGTGGTTGCATTCATAAGCTCTGCAGACCTCAACCTCTCTGTTAGTGAATCCCTGGGTTTTCCTAACAACGAGGCCCTCATATCAGTAGGCCCCTGCGTGTTGGGTGGTGGCCCCTCATCTTGCTCCCCTCCATTCACCTTCATCACCTCCTCTCCTCCAATCCCTTGCTCCTCCTCTCCTCCTCTCCTCTCCCCGTCTCCCCCTCTCCCTCCTACCACTGGCACTCATCTTTGTGGAGCTACCACAAGTGCGGGCATCCCCCTCATCTGGCTATGTGTGGCCACCAAGGCTGCTTCTGTCCCAACTCTATCCGCCTCTGGAGGTAGTCTTGTCCCCTATAGCACGAGGTCTCTGGAATGAATCCCAGTACTCCTGTATGCTACCCCCATCTGTCGGACCTCCTGTCAATCCCACTAGATGGGCTGAATACCCTTCTAGGCTGCATGTAACCCCTTCCTATCTACTGGAGGCCCGAACTCTGAAACCCTCTCCCGGGTCACTCTCTTATACCACCTAGCAAGATCATGTACCCCCTATGTGAATCCAAATAGCCTGGCCACCCTTTCCAGTCGGTACAGCTCAACTATATGCTCCTATATCCATGTCAGGAATGTGGGTGTCATAGTATAAGGCAGATGTGTTTGATCATCGGCCCATGGTCCAACCCGTGTATATGGTCTCCATGTGATCCCATCTTATATCTCATCAATCGTCACCCTCTAGTAGTTGTCATCCATATCGTGACATGTGAGTAGCTCTCCCCAGCTATACACTACATGCTAGTCTTCTTTTCGAGCACTCCTCCCTATCGATCTAAGCACAACAATGTGCTCCCATGCCCAAACCTGGAGTAAGGTAGTACAACTAATACTCCTCCCATGACCTCCACCACCATGATAGACTACCTGGTGTAGATCCTGGTAGATCTCTGCAAGCATCAGTGTACCCCATTCTACGGGTACCCCTACGTCTACAGTCCACATGATCACTATGATCAGGCTAAGTGTCATGTCAGTCCCTCCAGTGTTTGGGGAAATGTACCCTGAAACCAATCTACATACATAGAAGTAAATCCAACATGTTGGATGCACGTCCAAATGTTGGTCTAACGCCAGTTGACCATGCCACAATGGAAGTGTGGCACCCAACCTGACCAATGTTGTGAGGGTCTCATCACATGACACATGTGTCACCGCCACCTCCTCTACCCCTCGGATGGGTGACCAGAATTTCCAATACACATCCTCTAGTGTGATAGTCATCTCTCATGTTGAGAGATGAAATGATGCAGTTTCTAACCTCCATTGCTCAGACAATGCGGTTACGATAGCCATGTACGTCCACCTATGAGGCATGTGTGCTAGGTAGCCCAAGCTAATAGCCTCCACCTGAGCCCAGTCTACTGGTGTGAAGTGATCTACCGTCGTAGTATGACAGCCTATCTCTCTTGCGATGTCAGTCGATTGACTGACTAAGACATACAATTCAAACACTCATCAGTCCTTCTAACCTTTCCAAAACATTGCTAGCTATATCCCATAATCCCCCCTTTTCCCCCACTTGTTCTTCTAGCCCATTCCCTCCCTTTTTTGTGCTCCCGCCCATCCAACACATATTCATGTGGCTGTAGGAACACGTTCCCCACAACCAACCCCATGTCGTGAGAATGCATTCCCACGACATGACATTAGTCCCTCTTACCCCCTGGTCACTCATGGGACCACTTTTTTTCCCTCCCCATCCTTACCTGCCCCAGGAATGCGGTCTTGCAGGAAATCCTTGTGGGAATGCATTCCCGCAATAAACCCAAACCCTTTCTTCCCCTTCGCGTTCGCGCCAAAATCCTAAACCTTACCCGTATCCTGAGCAATTTCTCATGGGAACGCGTTCCTGGTGAACCTGATGGCATTCTCGTCAGGGTTCTTCCCGTAGGAATGTGTTTTGGATTCCCCTTAACCCCCCCAAAGATTAAAAGATAAATTCATAGAGCTATTTTCATGAGCCTACCTATTTGTCAAGCGCCCCGTGCTGCCATACGCTGCGCACCACGTCCATCTGATGCATCAGTCACCCCCTCTCAGCCATCGTCATGTTAGATTCCAGAGCTCCAAAATTGCAAGGGTTCTCTATGCTCAAAGTGCACAATGAACCTATTATGTCGCCCTCCTATCCATATATAGCCCATCCTGGACCTTTCTTTTCCACCCCTAGATGCCCCTGTCCCCTCCAAACTTCTTCTAGATCACATTTTACCCTCTTCTTGCTAATTCTTCTCTCTCTACCCCTCGTCCTCCCATTTTCTTCTTTGTCACTTTTCACCTTCTTTTCGAGATGCTGCCAGGGCTTCACTGGTTCTCCCTACCACCCTCTTGAGGGGGCATCACCCTAACCAAATTCTATTCTCTCCATCATTCTGGGGCAATGTAGTTGCCTAAGTTACGTCTTCGCGTCTATTATTTTGAACATCTTTGAAATAGTGTTATTCTAACCCTATGTCGAAGTGGGGTAAAATGTAGACACCTAAATTTGATTAACATATTTAATTAAATTTAGTGCTTTTCTAGAACATTATTGATTAAATAATTACATATTTATTTAATTAATTTATGTTATCCCCTAGCCCGATTAATTCACTTAATAAGCTATAGCTCAATTAATTATTAAAAGACAACCCATAGTCTAATGATTAATTAAATCCTTTTTTCCTCTATTAAATTGAATGAATATGCTTATTTATTTAACTTTATTCATAATTCCTCTCTTATCCCCACTTTTAAATTAAATACTCCATTTAATTCAATTTGAGCACGTGGCTCCTAACTTTAACCCATAAACTAACCATGCTCAACCACCTAACCCAAGGTCCCAACTCAACCCAACCCATTCACACATACTAATCCTTCCCTATTAGCTAATTGACCCCAATTAACTAATTAACCCCTCCACTCATTCTCTATCCTCCCATCACATCCTCTTAATCACCCCACTTGTCCTCTAACCTAAGCCTAATCACTCCCTACGCATGTGCACAATCCTATTCAAAGGATTAAGAAACCAACCCCAACCCCAAAGTCAACCTCTTGTCACATCACTCAAATCCCCAACCGTATCTCATTAAGTCTTCCTTAAACACTCTTACATCCCTCTTACACACTCCATCCTCCTTTTCCCATCTTGTCCCCTCTCACATCTCCCAAAATGGTCACATTCCCCCATTCCCTCAAACCCTCTCTCCTTGTGACACTTGTCACAATAGGAGGCATTTGAAGAAGCACAATCCATGTGCTCTCTCTCAAGTGCATCTCCACCCTTCCTCAAGTTTACATCTCAACCATCCATTTAAGCCTCTGTTTGCCTATAAATTGAACCCCATTTCCTTCACAAAAAATCCATCTCTTATGTAATGTTACCATGCCATTTCGAAGAACAAATACATCAAAAGAAACCTTATAATTCCCAAATATTTCTACACCATTGAAGCTTGAGCAAAGTTCATTAAGCACACATCCAATCCATTGGACAAATTTACACATCAAAGGAGAAGCTTGCTTGATTTAGAGAGGTTTGCATACTTATTAATGTTTTAGTTTCTTCTTTTTGTCTACTCATATGTGCTATTTTGGTTTTATTTGTTTGAATACTCTAACTTGTTATTGTGTTCCTTTAACCACTATTTCCTTGCATACAATTGGTAAATGTCTTGATGGTCCTATTAAGGACCATATGACCAAATTCATGTAATATGGCAATATGATGCCAGGATAAGTCAATTAGGATTCTAAGGACTTTAATGATGTGATAAGGTCACAAGATGACCATTTTAATAGTTATAGGTCTATAGGAGTTCATTTGAATATAGTTTTAAAATTCAAATATTCAAATCCTAACAACTAGTGCCAATTAGGAGGGAAATGGTGTTTTAGAGCCTAAATACATTTGTAAGCAAAGGAAACTGTTTGGAATTAGTTTGGGAAGTTGTGATACATCGTATATATCCTGGACAAGGCATGAGGATGGAGAGGAATATGGCATATAAGGCATTTGTACGGACATATGGAGAAATTCAATAAAAATTCAAGTTTTCCTTGCAAAATCTTGTTATTTTGATGCTTGGTTGATTGACTTAAAATTGGAATAGGATTTTGGATGATCTCATGATTTAATAACATCATTTTATATCTTTATTGAAAGTTCTTATAGCCTATTTTGCTTCATATTTGAAAATTTGTTGTAGGTTGTCAAATTGGAGCATTGAAATAACACTATTTTGGTCATTTTAATAATGTAATGGACCATTCAATGAATGTATCTTCTATTTGTCATTGACTAAACCCTATGTAACATATGTATGATTTTAATAACCATTTTGATGCAAAAGAAGTTGATTCAGTGGGTGTACACCATGAGGAAGAGTGGGAAAGGGCATGAAATTGATGCAATAAGTGTAGCAACAACATATCTGGCTTAAGGAGGGTATAATTTTATGTGAAACATAAGAAGTATATGAAAAATAAATGATTAATCCAGAAGTAGGAGTTCTGGAAAGAGTTTTGAGTTGTTTTTAAGAAGGCCCTAGTTTTTAAGCCCATTTAAGGAGGGTTTTGTGATTTACCTATACGGGAAGGTCAAGATTACAAAATAATGCAAAAATATGTGTTTTGGGATCATTTTAAGAGACTTTCCAAGGTTATAGGGTCTGAGGATGAGTATTTCTTATAGTTCCTTTGTAAATTGAGCCAACTAGGCCTACGAACAAAAGGTTGAGTGACAATTTTTGGGGTTTATGGTCTAAAACAACCAAAACTAATTTTGAGATATGTTATGAAACTTTTAAATGAGTATCTATAAGTGTATTTTTTTTTTGACAAGTTGTTTGGGAAATCTTAGAGAAATCTACAGATTACTCGCTCGACAAGGCTACAGGGGCAAGACCTAGTTTGGAGCAGATTTGATGATCCTAGATAGAAAGGGTGTGTTGGGATCTTGAATATTGTCAAACGGAGTTGGTAGAGGGTTTTTAAGACCCCGGGAAGGATTAAGTGTGGCATTGGATCTTTGGTATCCATTTGGGTTCTTTTGGTTAAAGTGAAGCCTTAAGGACAAAAGTTGAACCTTGTAGGCTTGATTGGCATTTGTGGAAGTCTTTTGGTCTAAATCTTGAGGGATCAGAAGGCCTATGATTCAAGTGGTATTAGTGAAAGAAAAAGGTCTGGGAGGAGACACCTAATATGTCATACACAAGATCAGAGAGGGAGAGAGAGACTTGTGGAAATAATTCTTGAATGAAGATAAGGAAGCAAAGAAGAAGAAGAAGAAAAGAGAAGAAGAAGAAAGGAAGGAAGAAGGAAGAAGAGAGGTTAAGAAGATCGGAATGAGAAATAGAATAGAATGAAGCAAGAATAAAGATGATTGTAGAACTCTTAGAGGGAGAAATGAGGATGGAACAAAAATTGTTGAAAGGGGATGAGGAACTCAATGCTGAAGAGGTTCCGGATGCTGAATCAAAGATGGAAGATGTTGATGAAGGAACCAAGGAGTCAAGTCTTGAAGGGCTTGTGTGTGATGGTATTTTTCTGATTGGGACAATGCTATGTCCTTTGGAGGGTACCATGCAGGGTACTACCTTGATAGTATATTTTGAGGCTCTAGAAGAAGCAACCTCAAAGGTGAATAAGGAAGTGGGTGAATGCCAAGAAGAATGTCTTGAAGATGCTTTGAAATTAGAAGTGGTCTTAGAAGAAGGGACTAAAGGTTATTTGATTACAGTGGTGGGCCAAGATGAGGCTCAAATGGTGGTAAAATTTTCTCCACAAATGGGTATATTGAAGGTTATTAAAGATGATGAGTATGATGGCGATTAGAGTACAACAACAACAACATCCAGTATTTCCATTAGCAAGAGATGCCAAACTAAAAGTCAAGATAAGAAAGGTCCAACTATTGGAAGGAAAAGAAATGACAAGATGGCATGATACAATCATGTTTAAACCAAGAGTTAAAATGAAATTTTTATTTCTGATGATTTGTTATGCAGGTGTCATTTCAAAGAGGACTTGGTAAAGCTTCAAAATTGGGGAGTATGGTGCAGGAGCACCTAGAGCATAGGGGTCACCAGGAGACTATAATAGAGATTAAATAAGAGTTTAATTCTAATGATACCTAAAAGGTTTTGAATATAGGATGAAATAAATTCAAAAGTATTGGTAAATGTCCTGATGGTCTTGATAAGGACCATCAGACCAAATTCATGTAATATGGCAATATGATGCTAGGATAAGTCAATTAGGAGTCTAAGGAGTTTAATGATGTGATAAGGTAATAATATGAATATTTTCATAGTTATAGATCTATGGGAGTTCATTTTAATATAGTTTTAAAATTCAAATATTCAAATCTTAACAACTAGTGCCAATTAGGAGGGAAACGATGTTTTAGAGCCTAAATGCATTTGTAAGCAAAACAAAAAAATTGGAATCGGGTTGGGAAGTTTTAATACATCCTATATATCCTGGAAAATGTGTGAGGCTGAAGAGGAGTATGACAGAGAAGACATTTGTATGGACATATGGAGAAATTCAATAAAAATTCAAGTTTTCCTTGCAAAATCTTGTTATTTTGATGCTTGGTTGATTGATTTAAACTTGGAATAGTATCGTGGATGGTCTGATGATTTAAAAACTCATTTTATATCTTTCTTGAAATTTATTATAGCCTATTTTGCATCATATTTGAAAAGTTATTGTAGGTGGTCAAACTGGAGCATTGAAATAACACTATTTTGGTCCTTTTAATGATGTAATGGGCCATTGAATGAATGTATCTATTTTTAATCATTTAATGGACCCTATGTAACATATTTATGATGTTACTAACCATTTGGATGTAGGAGAAGTTGATTTAGTGGGTATACACCATGAGGAAGAGTGGGAAAAGGGCATGAAATTGATGCCATAAGTGTAGAAACAACATATCTAGATTAAGGAGGGTATAATTTTATAAGAAACAACAGAATTATGTGACAAATAAATGGTGAATTCAGAAGGAGGAGTTCTGGAAATGAGTTTTGAGTTGTTTTTAAGAAGACCCTAGTTTTTAAGCCCATTTAAGGAGGGTTTTGTGATTTGCCTATATGGGAAGGTCAAGTTTACAAACTAATGAAAAATATGTTATCATTTTAAGAGAATTTCCAAGGTTACAAGGTTTGAGGTTGAGTATTTCTTATAGTTCCTTTGTTAATTGAGCCAACTAGGCCTAGGAACAAAAGGTGGAGCAAAACTTTTTGGGGTTTATGGTTTGAAACAACCAAACCTTAATTTGAGATATGTTATGAAAATTAAAAATGGGTATCTTTAAGTGTGTTTTTTACAAGTTGTTTAGGAAATTTTAGAGAAATATGCAGATTATCCGTTGGACACGGCTATTGGGGGGAAGGCCTAGTTTGGAGCAGATTTTATGATCCCAGATAGAAAGGGTGTGTTGGGCTCTTGAATACTATCAAAACAAGTCAGTAGAATTTTTTTAAGACCCTTGGAAGGCTTAAGTGTGGCATTTGATCTTTAGTAACCATTTGGGTTCTTTTAGTTAAAGTGAATCCTTAAGGGCAAAAGTTGAACCTTGTAGGCTTGATGGGAATTTGTGGAACTCTCTCTCTCTCTCTCTCTCTCTCTCTCTCTCTCTCTCTCTCTCTCTCTCTCTCTTTTCCTNTGTGGCTCTCTCTCTCTCTCTCTCTCTCTCTCTCTCTCTCTCTCTCTCTCTCTCTCTCTCTCTTTTCCTTCCCCTTTCCCTTGTGTGATCTTCCTTTTTCTTGTCATCTTTCATTTTATTGGAAGATTAAAAAGTCAGCCTATACTACTCCTGCAAACCCTGCTACTCCACATGAGATCAAGTATGCCAAAGAAAATATCAGGGAAAAGGAAGCATTGTTGAGTGCCTTGACTAATGCTGAAATGACCAATGTCATAGAATTGGAAATTGATAATGAGATTTGGGATAATTTGGATACTTTGTATGAAGGATGTGAGGAAGTGAAGGTTTCCAAGTTGCAATGTTTAAAGGGAAAGTATGAAGCCTTGAAGATGAGAATATTGCCTCTTTCATGCTTAGGGTGAATGATGTGGTGTGTGCTATCAAATGTGTTGGAGGTAATTTGGAAGATGATGATATTGTTTCTAAAGTAGTGAGATCCTTTCCTTCTATATATAGACACAAATTTATAGCTATTGTGGAGATTCAGACAATGACAAATGTGACAATAGATAAGTTATTCATTAAGCTTACTTCCTTTAAATTAAGTGAATTTGGTGGTGTTCACATTACCTAAGGTTAAAACAAAATTCAAAGCTACTCTATCTAGAAAGGACATGCAAAGATATGATCTGGGTGAAGGATCCACAAGGAGATTGATCAGAGAATAGTCCAAGATAGAGTTGGAAAAATTGGGAGGGCACACCACGGTGAATCCTCCCCGAGGTGTTGAGGCCCCAAAATGCCCCGAATACCTTCAAAATTGTAGTTTACTAAAAAATAGAAAATACTAAAAAAAATTGGATTTCATTATTATTGAAGACCTTTCCAATGGAGTAAACGGTTTGCAATTCGGAACTAGGACTAGAAAGTTATGCCTTCTCCACGTGGGCCTATTTTTTATATATAGTTTTTTTTAATTTTTGGTAGTTTTTAATAAACATTATGAGGACTCTTCATTTCATTTCCAATGGGTTCTAGTGACCATTTGGATCCATAATATTTGTATAAATTCCAATTTTAAATAGAATGGGTGGATTTTTGGCTTGCAATTTTGTTGTTAATCTTCATGGTTTTTAGATTGAACTTAACAATACCGCATGTATCACACTAGGTATTGTAATCTAATTTCATAATTCAAATAAGTGGTATCAGAGTGGGAATTCTCCTTTATGCCAATTTACACAAGCTCCTCCTACCAAAGATTAGGATTGGATACACAAGATTTGTCAAAATATTCACCTTTGAGACACACATGATCAAAGATGTCAAATGATGCTATGAAGAAGTTGGTGGAAGAGGCTTTAAATAAGCAATGAGAAGAGATGATGAGTCAATTTTCATGCCTTCTACAAAATCTACAACCCTCTGGATCAAGGACACCATTTCATGGAAATACCCCTTTCAAAGTGTAGGTAAATTTTGACATCCCAAATTTTGAAGGAAAAGTTGATGTTGAAGCTATTGATAACTGGTTATCAAAATTGGATAGATAATTTTTTGTAAATAATTTACCATATGTAGAAAAAATAACATTTGCTCTCCTCAAAGCTGAAACCCATGTGAAATTAGCATGGGAATCCAAACTAGCAAATAAAGAAAGAGAATTATGTGATGAAGGCAGCTTGGGAATATCTCTAAATAAGAAGCCCACACGGGGAGAATTTATGGAATACATAAAAGAAGCATACTTTCCTGAGGATTTATATGAACAAAAATACATAGAATGGCAATTGCTTCGATAGAAGAGGGATCAGTCTATGCAAGATTACACCAATACATTCCATTCACTTTTAGTAAAACTTGGTATTGAGGATTCAGAGAAGCATCGAATTCTGAAATATCATAATTGACTTCATAGGTATATTCAAACAGAGATGGAATTTTTGAATATTGAGACATTGGCAACTACCTATAAATATGCTACAAAAATTGAAGAGAAATTCAAGTAGAAAGGGAAGAGGGACTAATTTGCAAATAATAAGCCAAGGGTTGAAGGTGGCAATAAATATGTAGGAAAACAAGTGACCGAGAAACCTCACTCAAATTCACCTAAGAACACATGGTGGGCTGCTAAAAAAACAAACATATACAAGCATGTGGTGTGAGATGCATAAGTACCCAACTTATAATACAAAGGATTGTCAAAGTATTAAAAATCTAATGACAAAAATATGAGGAGAGGAAGCTAAACCTAAATCATCACCAATAGATACTTCTGAGAAAAAGGAGAATGATTCTGTCATAGAAGAAAACCCATTTGTCATAGTTGCAACTACTAAATTATTTCCTCGTGAAGATGAAGAGAGACTTTTTCATTCAAATATGTGGGTTGATGGAAAGCCTCTACATTTTATTGTTGACAATGAAAGCCAATAGAATTTGATCTATAGGGAGACAATCAAGATTAAATTTGAAAGTGACAAGACACGCACAACCATACTCTATGGGATGGGTAAATGAGGGACAAGATATTAAAATAAATCAACAGTGTCGTCTGTCATATTCAATCAAGCCTTTCAAGGATGAAGTAATATGTGATGTAGCACCGCTAGATGTATGTGATTTCTTGTTGGGGAAGCCATACATATATCAGAGGCATGGAGTGTATGAATTCAGACCATGTAGTGTTACAATCAAGCTTGGTGGTAAGAGGTATCGAATACCAGAGGTATGTCCAACACCAACTGCTTCTTTAATAAGTGCTAAACAATGTAAATGCTTGATTTCTCAAATTGGAGGTTTTGTTCTACTCATGATTCACTCTAAACAAACAAAGTCAGTTGTCCTTAATATAATGCTAATGTAACCACAATGAAAAATTAACAAAATCAGATGGATAAAATTTTGAAAGAATATCATAGTGTGTTTAAACCACTAGTGGGAGTTCCAACACACTGTCAAGTCAAGCACTCTATTGATTTAATACCAATCACACCACTACCACATGAGCCAATATATAGGAGGCAAGTTTTGGAAAATAATGAAATGAAGATACAAATTCAAGAGTTGATTCAGAAAGGACACATTCATCCAAGTGCTTCACTCTTTGGCAGTCCAATTTTACTTGCTAAAAAGAAAGATGGGACATGGAGACTTTGTATTGATTATAGCGCATTGAACAAAATCACTATAAAAAAATAGATGTCCAATCCCTTGAATTGATGCTTTGTCAGACCAACTTAGGGGGATAAGTTATTTACAAAAAATGACTTGAATTCTAGATATCACCAAGTACCAATTGATCCAACAGATGTGTGGAAGACTACATTTAAATCTAAGGAAGGTTTGTTTTAATGGTTGGTTAAGCCTTTTGGCCTAACGAATGCCCCAACCACATTTATGAGGTTGATGAATGATGTGCTTAGACCCTTCATTGATTCTTTTTTGGTTGTTTATTTGCATGAAATACTCATATTTATCAAGACTTGGTCTGAGCATTTGCAACATGTTGAACAAGTGCTTACAACTCTACAACAACACAAACTTTATGCCAACATTGAGAATTTCTCTTTTGGTATGCAGAGTATTCAATACTTAGGGTATATCATTGATACTGAAGGTGTTCATGTTGGCCCAACAAAGATTTAAATAATCAGAGATTGGCCATCTCCTAAAACTTTCATAGAGCTTCACAACTTCTTGGGCTTAGCCAACTTCTATCGTAGATTTGTGTTTGGTTTCTCACATATATCATGGCCTCTTAATCAATCACTAAGGGGTGGAGCACAAGAAAAAATTCAATGGACAGAGGAAAAGCAATGAGCATTTGAGGAGTTAAATAAAAGATTATGTTCAGCACCAGTACTGGTCCTCCCAGATCTGCAACAATCATTTGAGATAGAAACATATGCATCTGATTATGCTCTTGGTGTGGTACTCATGCAACATGGGAACCCCATTGCCTATCATAGTGAAACTTTTTTTGATATATTACATAGGTACCCCACCTATGACAACGAGTTGTATGCTATTGTTCAAGCTTGTAAACAATGGAAACATTATAGACTAGGAAAGAAAATAATTATATATACAAACCATAAATCTCTTCAATTCTTTCAAACACAAGGGAAGTTGCAGAATGATATACATCAAAGGTGGTTAGCTTATCTACAACAATTTTACCTCAACATTTGTCATAAAAAAAAGGAAGCAGTATCAAAGTGGTAGATTGTTTGAGTATGCCTCCAATTGTAGGTTTTACAATGGTGTTGGATTCATGTGGTCATCAATCATCCACTTGGGAACAAATATATGGTACTGACCCTGATTTTTCTAACATCTATATTAATTTGGTAGAAGGAAAGTTTGTCTCTAATTTTCAATTGCAGGATGGGTTGCTTTTCCATCTTGGTCATATATGTATACCCACCGAGGAACAAAAGAAAATGATATGGGAAGCTTACTACAGTCGTGTTGTACAATATTTTGGTATTGGTAAGACTACTTCTATCCTTCAAAAGTATTTCAATTGGCCAAAAATAAAGTAGGATGCCATTTCATATATACAATCTTATGCAACCTGTGTAATTGCAAAGCCAACAAACTGTAAGTTGGGTATATATCTACCGTTACCTATTCCTGATAAGACATGGCAGTCTATTTCAATGGATTTTATGTTTGGGCTTCCAACTACCAGGCAGGGGAATAATTGTGTAAATGTTGTGGTAGATAGGTTTTCTAAAATGGCTATCATGGTGGCATGTAAAAAGATGATTTCTGCAGAAGAGACTACCAAGTTATATTTTGAACATGTTTGGGTTCATTTTGGTTTTCCAAAAATCATTATTTCTAATAGGGATATCAAGTTCATCAACAATTTTTGGTCTGCACTATGGGCTAAAATGGACACAAAGTTGACAAAATCCACAAAATTTCATCCCCAAACAGATGGGCAGACAGAAGTGGTGAATTGAATGATCATCCATATCTTATAGATGTATGATTCAAAACATCCTCACATGGGAGGAAAGATTACCCTACGTGAAACACAACTACAATTGTGCACTCCATAGTACTACAGAGCATAGTCCATTTGAGGTTTGTCTTGGGTATCATCCATTGGAACCTATGGATGTAGCACTACCAATCCTACAATTTGATAGTCTATTGAATGTTGACAAGGAGGTAGATAAAGCATAAAAATTCATTGATAACATTAGAACAACAACAAGTTCATGAGATTTTGGAGTAGAGTAATCAAAAGTATAAGGAAAGGCATGATAAACATAGAACTCCTTATCAGTTTCAAATTGGTGACAAGGTATGGTTACATCTTAAGAAAGAGCATCTTCAAAGACCAAACATGAATATTTGTCCTCTTTTTTATGGCCAGTATACTATTGTGAAACAAGTTGGTGAGAATTTTTTTGAACTTAATTTGTCATCCTTTTTGGGACTGCATCCAATTTTCAATGTGGAATTATTGAGACCCTATTTTCCTCCTTTGTTGAACATTTCCCAAGTTATTGAACACATTCAAGATGCAAAATTATATCCATCTACTACTTCACAACTCTGGTGTGACCATGTTATTGAAGTCATTTTAAAGACTTTGAGAAATCAGAACATTCCTCTTTATCAGGTCGTTCGAGCTGGTCAACATTCTCATCAAGGCAAGTGGTTAACTAAGAAATAAATTGAAGAATAATTTCCTCATCTGTTGTAGTAGATTAGTGAAATGGGACCCGTTGCCTCTCAAGGGGGGAGGAATAATCAGAGCATAGTCTAGGATGGAATTGGAAAAATATTGAAATCCAATTTTTTGGTATTTTCTATGTTTCAGTAAACTATAATTTTGAAGGTATTCGGGGCATTTTGGGGCCTTGACGCCACAGGGAGGACTCACCTTGGTGTGGCCTCCCATTTTATCCAATTCCATCCTAGACTATGCTCTGATCAATATCCTTGTGGATCCTTCCCCCAGATCATATCTTTGCACGTCCTTTGCAAATACAGTAGCTTTGAATGTTGTTTCAACCTTAGGTAGTGAGCCACCAAATTCACTTAATTCAAAGGCATAACTTTCTAGTCATAGCTCTGAATTGTGAACTGTTTACTCCGTCGGAAAGGTCTTCAATAAATCTCAAACAAAAAATGAGAGGCCACACCAAGGTGAGTCCTCCCGAGGTGTTGAGGCCCCAAAATGCCCTGAATACCTTCAAAATTGCAGTTTACAGAAACATAGAAAATACTAAAAAATTGGTTTTCAGTATATTCCCAATTCCATCCTGGACTATGCTCTGATCAATCTCCTTGTGGATCCTTCTCCTGAATCAGATCTTTGCATGTCCTTTCCAGATACAGTAGCTTTGAATGTTGTTTCAACCTTAGGTAATGAACCACCAAATTCACTTAATTCAAAAGCATAACTTTCTAGTCCTAGTTCCAAATTGCAAATTGTTTACTCCATTAGAAAGGTCTTCGATACATATCAAACCAAAACTAGGAGGCCACACCAAGGTGAGTCCTCTCCGAGGTGTTGTGGCCCCAAAATGCCCTGAATACCTTAAATATTGTAGTTTACTGAGACAGAAAATACCAAAAAATTGGATTTCAGTATTTTCCCAATTCCATCCTGGACTATGTTCTGATCAACCTCTTTGTGGATCCTTCTCCTGGATCAGATCTTTGCATGTCCTTTCCAGATATAGTAGCTTTGAATTTTGTTTCAAACTTAGGTAGTAAACCACCAAATTCACTTAATTCACCTTGGTGTGGCCTCTGAGTTTTGGTTTGAGATTTATTTAAGACCTTTCCAATGGAGTAAATGGTTCACAATTTGGAGCTAGGACTAGAAATTTATGCCTTCTCCAAGTGGGCCTATTTTGATATATGGTTTTTTGATATTTTTGGTAGTTTTAATAGGTTATTTCTAATAAACATTATGAGGACTCTTCATTTTGTTTCAAAGGGGTTCTAGTGACCCTTGTGATCCATCATATTTCTATAAAATCCAATTTCGAATAGAATGGGTGACTTTTTGGCTTGCAATTCTATTGTTAATCTTCATGGTTTTTACATTGAACTTAACAATGTCGCAGGTGTCACACTAGGTATTGTAATCTGATTTCATAATTCAGATCAGAGATTGTCAAGATATGAGAAAGAGATGAAAGAGATTGAATAATAAGAGCGAGAACTTCAAGAGTTGGAAGCACTGATTGCAAGAAGATTGCCAAAATGTTATGGTAAGTATAAAGGAAATATGCACCTTAAGTGTTTTTCATGCAATAAGATAGGACATTTCACATCTAGATGTCCGGAAAGGGTTCCTGAATTTAAGTATAACAAACGTACTGTTGCAAAGAAATGTTACTATGATGTTGATGAAGGAGTTACAGATGATGAATATGATGATGTTGAAAAGAGTGATAATGAATTTACATCCATTTCTATAAAAGAAGAAGATCTTAAGCCTGGAGATTCTATGCCTACTAGTTCTACTAGTTGTGGTGTTGAAGAGAAAGCTTTAGCTGCTCAAGTTGTCAAAGAAGATAAATGGGTAATAGACAACCTATGCTCTCATCATATGACTAGTGATAAGAGCAATGTTTCTAGCTATGAAAAGTATGATGGTGGTATTGTGAAATGGGTATACAATACAGGTGGTATGTTCAGAGGTAGAGGTTCTATTTCTATAGATGAAAAGAATAATACATATGATAAATTGTATGTGGAAGGTTTGAAACATATTCTTCTTAGTATTGGGCAGTTTATGGACAAAGGTTATGGCCTGCATTTCAAGAATGATAAATGAAATGTCTTGAATGACTCTGAGATAGAGATAGAAACAGGATCAAAGATAAAAGGTAACATATTTTATTTGAATAGTGGTCAGAAAAGTTGTTTGATTGCTCAAATATGTGAAAGTTATTTATGGCATAAAAGGTTGTGTCATGTGAAATTTGATAATATTGTGGCAATAAGTTCTACTTATGTTGCTAGAGATCTTCCTAGGGTGAAGAAACCTACTAACACTATTTGCAAAGAATTTCAGTTGGGTAAGCAAACAAAAGTTACTTTATGGTCTAAAGCTAAAAATTAAAATGGTTTGATAGATCTTGTTCATACTTATTTGTGTGGTCTTGCTAGGATAAGAAGTTTGTAAGGTGATAGATATTTCATATTGCTCATTTATGACTATTATAGGATGGTATGGGTAACTTTCCTAAAAGAGAAGTCTAAAGCCTTTGATAAGTTTAAGATCTTTAAGAAAATGGTTGAGGAAGAGACAGGATTGAAGCAGAAGTGTTTAAGATAAGACGAAGGTGGTGAATTCACATCTAGTGAATTCAATTATTTTTGTGAGAAGCATGGGATAAAGAGATAGTTATCAGCCCCAAGGAATCCTCAACAAAATGGAGTGGTGGAGAGAAAGAACGAGTCTATTCTTGACACTTCTAGGACTATGATTCTTGAAGGAAAGTTTCCATAGACATTTTGGAGAGAAGTAGTTAGCACTGCAACAAACACTCTCAATTGGGTACAAATCAAAGGAGATACTCGTAAGACACCTTATGAGCTATGGTGTGGTAGTGTGCCTATAGTCAAGTATTTTAGAGTTTTTGGCAGAAAATTTTATATCAAAGGAGATGAGGTTATAGGTAAATTTGATGCAAGAAGTGATGAAGGTATATTCCTTGGGTATTCTACCAAAAGTAATGCATATAGGTGCTACAATAAAAGTTACTTTATGGCCTAAATCTGAAAATTAAAATGGTTTGTTAGATCTTGTTCATACTGATTTGTGTGGGCTTGCTAGGATAAGAAGTTTGTAAGGTGATAGATATTTCATATTGCTCATTTATGACTATTATAGGATGGTATGGGTAAATTTCCTGAAAGAGAAGTCTAAAGCCTTTGATAAGTTTAAGATCTTTAAGAAAATGGTTGAGGAAGAGACATGATTGAAGTAGAAGTGTTTAAGATAAGACTGAGGTGGTGAATTCACATCTAGTGATTTCAATTCTTTTTGTGAGAAGCATGGGATAAAGAGATAGTTATCAGCCCCAAGGAATCCTCAACAAAATGGAGTGGTGGAGAGAAAGAACGAGTCTATTCTTGACACTTATAGGACTATGATTCTTGAAGGAAATTTTCCACAAACATTTTGGAGAGAAGTAGTTAGCACTGCAGCAAATACTCTCAATTGGGTACAAATCAAAGGAGATACTAGTAAGACACCTTATTAGCTATGGTGTGGTAATGTGCCTACATTCAGGTATTTTAGAGTTTTTGGCAGCAAATTTTATATCAAAAGAGATGAGGTTATAGGGAATTTTGATGCAAGAAGTGATGAAGGTATATTCCTTGGGTATTCTACCAAAAGTAATGCATATAGGTGCTACAATAAGAGGTTGAAGAGGATAGTGGAGAGTGTTAATGTCAAAGTAAATCCGAAGACACCAAGGTATGTGAGATTAAATCATTCTAAAGATCAGATTATTGGTGATAGGAAAAAGGGTGTTCAGACTAGAAGAAGGATTGCTGAAAATTAGATTTGCTTAATCTCAGAGATTGAACCAAAAGATGTGACAGAAGCTTGCAAGGATGAACATTGGTTTAAATCCATGGAAGAAGAGTTGTTTCAGATTGAGAAGAACAACACATGGGTTCTTGTTCCCAGGCCTAAGGACAAGAATGTTATTGGTACCAAAGACAAAGCATATATCAATCAAGTTCCATTTTCTGAGGGAAAAAATGAATGATAAAGAAGTGAGATTGGAGCATGTTCCTACCAAGGAAAAAATTGTAGATATTTTCACAAAGCCTTTGCCTAAGGATATATTTGTGTATCTTAGAGACAAGTTGGGGGCGATTGCCCAGTTGGAAATAAGTAATTGAGAGGTGAGGGGTGAATCAGTTAGTCCAAAACAAATCCCTTGTCCCTTAGATGTCTTAAACAATATAACATTGTTACTCAGTCAATTAATATATTCTTCTGTAACTCAGGTGTCAAAGCAATCTTTATGATATCCAATGCAATTATAGTTTAGTGATTAAGTGTAGAAACATAAAGCATGAAACAAATAACATATACATAGGTGACACCAAGATTTAACATGGAAAACCAATATGGGAAAAACCACCAATGTAACTAGTTACTATTTTTCACTCTTCTGAAGTGAGCCCTGTTAGGATCCAACCCTGTTAAAGGTTACAAAAACACACTGTTAGGTGTGACCCTGTTAGAGGATTTAAATCACCTTGTGGTCTTCAACACTTCAACATAGAAATTCTACCTTGTGAGGGTATTTACAAAAAGACTATTAAGTCTACTCTGTTAAGAGATTTGAGATCACTGCTACAATTGTTAGAAAGTAACAATGAATTGACCTATACGTGTAAGCAATTCTCTTTACTGATTTAGATCTCTCTTCTAATTATAACTAGATCCTTGCTGATCAAATATTCTATTACATCTCTGAGTGTTCTGTACTCAATCAGAATCCCATCTGATTTCACATTCACTCTTCATATCACAAAATTCCACACTTCTTCTTATCTTCAACTTTTCACACACTCACACATTCAATCCAAACTTGACCTTTCATATATATGATAAGCCCTACCAAGTTAGCTTGAATATACTTCTAAATAAGTAATAAATCACAATTCATTCGGTCTCATATAACCAATTGATTATAGAATGTAAACCACTATTAGTTGGCTGACACTGAATAATCAACTCGGTTAACACTGAGTTTCTTTAATGCCCGACCATGACTAAAATGCCCGAGTGACTCGGTCAACACTTAACATATTCAATACTTGACTGATCTCGGTCAACACTAAAAAAATCTTTCCATTCACCAACTGTGGTTGGTCTGGATGTAGACATTTGTGTAACATCACTACATAAGTGTATATACATGTGTAACATCAATCACAATACATAATTGAATAATTTTCTTCAACATTCTCCCTCTTTGGCATTGATGGCAACACAAGATGTCATAATACAAAGAATTATAGAGCAACAGAAAACTTTCTTTAATGTCTTTAGCTTCATTCTGATTCTCATCCAAAAAATCCCTCTTTCATCAAACTATGTCTCATGATTAATTTCTTTTTCTTTTGTATTATATCAAACTCTCCCTCTTTGACAACAGATGTCAAAGAATCCATCTCCACAAATACTAAATATCAATACCAATAGTCAATACTATTTCTCTTTAAAGTTGAAATGTATCTGAATGTACTAATTCATCTACAATGGGCTCTGATGTACCTGCATCAACTGATAGATCTTCACTGTGGCTCAGGTTGATGCATCACTAAACTATATTTTAGTGATCTTTAGTTAGGGGAAGCACCCCTATCTTTCCTCTAAGATACAAAAATGCATCCTTAGGTAAAGGTTTGGTGAATATGTTTGCAGCTTGTTCTTTAGTACTCACATATTCCAACCTTACTTCTTTATTTTGTACCAATTCCCTTAAGAAATGATACTTTATTGCTATATGATTGGTTTTGGTGTGCATCATAGGATTCTTTGAAATGTTAATGGAACTAGTGTTTTCACAGTAGATAATAATTGGTTCTTTTACTTCTTCCTTCATTCCTAACAACAACTTCTTGAACCATATGATGTTTGAACAGTTCACTGCTGCAACAACATATTCTGCCTCTGCTGTAGACTGAGAGATACAATTTTTTTTCTTGCTAGTCCAAGACACTAACCTCTTTCCAAGAAAGAAAGCTCCACCACTAGTGCTTTTTCTGTCATCAACACTTCCAGCCCAATCAACATCAGTGAATGTCTTCAAATCAAAGTTCCCACCTTTCTTATACCAT
>MU227025.1:2831688-2891293 GCA_018584345.1 Thuja plicata
TCATCCTTAGACAATTTTTGTCCAGTACACATGGGTGTTCCAACAGGTTTGGAATCTTCCATTCCAAATTTCTTGAGTATCTCCTTGATATATTTTGATTGAGTAATGTAGATACCATCCTTCATTTTATGAACTTGTAATCCAACAAAGAATTTGATTGCACCAAACATAGACATCTCAAACTCTTTACGCATAGCTATAGAGAATGTTTTGCATAAGTCATCATATCCAGCGAATAATATGTCATCAACAAATATCTCTGCTAACAATATTATTTTATGTGGTCCTTTAATGTACAAGCTACTGTTATCATTGGTTCTCTGAAATCCAATATTTACTAGGTAACCATGCAGTCTTTCATACCAGGCTCTGGGTGCTTGCTTCAGTCCATACAATGCTTTGTGCATCTTGCAAACCATATTCCTTCTGCTAGGATCAACAAATCCTTCAGGTTGCTCAATGTAGACTTCTTCTTCTAGGATTCCATTTAGAAATACAAATTTCACATCCATTTGATATACTTTGTATCCTTTATGTGCAACATATGTCATAATATTTATGACTCCTTCAAGTCTTGCAACAGGAGCAAAAGTTTCTCCATAATCAATACCCTCTTCTTGAGCATATCTTTTACAAACTAGTCTGGCCTTGTTTATAGAAACATCACCATTTTCATTCATCTTATTTCTAAAAACCCACTTGGTTCCAATCACATTCTTGTCCTTTGGCCTAGGAATAAGAGTACAAGTTTTTTTCTTCTCAATCTGCTCAATTTCTTCATTCATTGCCTCTATCCAACTTTCATCATTCAATGCATCTTTAACAGTTCTAGGTTAAAATTCACTTAGTAAACTTCCTTGTCATTACACTTTATGTCTGATCTCCAATTATTTTCTTAGGTGCATGATGCCTTCTAACATACTTTGAGAGTACTGGATCCTTCAGTCTTGATTCTAGACTTGATCCACTAGGTCTATCTTTCTCAAACATTCTTTCTTGTTCTTCCGTCTAATGCTCGGGTTCCACTATCTATGACTCAGGTTCCTCTATCTGTGACTCGGATCCCTCTATCTGAGATTGGGTTCCCTCTGTCTGTGACTCAGTCTCTTCTACCAGCAGCTCGGGTTTCACAGTTTGCAACTCAGGTTGTACAATTTGTGTTAGTATATTTAGTGGTTGACAGTTCTGTTGTCTAATCACCATAGCTCGAGTCATAGGCATAGTATCAGGTTCATGATACACAAAGTTCCTATAGTCTTCAGGCTCTTTACTGCTCTGCTCTTCACATCTTTCTGCAAACTTATCAATCTTGACATGTACAATTTCTATGACTTTATGAGTAGTAAGATTCATACATTTGTATGCTTTGATTTTACATGAGTAGCCTAGGAATACTCCATCACTTTTTGCATCAATTTTTCCATTTCTTGCTTCCTTCAAGATGTAACATTTACTTCCAAATACTTTTAAATAATTAACATTAGGTTTATATTCATACCATAATTCAAAGGGAGTTTGGTTACTACCTTTCTTCAGTTGAACTCGGTTCAATGTGAACACTGTAGTGCTGATGGCCTCCTTCCAGTATTTGGCAGCAACATTCTTTTCAATCATTAGAGTTCTGGCACAATCCATAATGGATATGTTTCTTATTTTTTCTATTCCATTTTGTTGTGGTGTACTAGGGGCAGATACCTGTCTTTTGATTCCTCTTTCATTACAGAATTAATTGAACTCGTTAGAAATGAATTCTCCTCCTCTGTCAGATCTTAGAAATTTTAGTTTCTTTCCTGTTTCCTTATCAACTCTTTCAAGATACCATTTGAATTTCTGAAAAGCTTCTAATTTTTCTCTGATAAACATGACAGTCATCATTCTGGAATGATCATCAACAAATAGAGTAAAATACTTCTTCTCTCCAGTATAGCTTGTTGTTCCAATTGATCCACAAAGGTCAGTATGTACCAATTCTGAGATTTCATCAGTATTGTAATTCTTGCTCTTAAAACTTGTCTTGCTCATCTTTCCAATTTGACATTGTTTGCATATTGCTAACTCGGGTTTCTTCAGAATAGGAATACCTCTAACTTTCTTGTTCTTTCTTATGTTTACCAGATTATCAAGATTTACATGACACAACCTTTTATTCCATAGACAAATTTCTTCTACTTGTGTAATAAAGCATTAACTTTCAGTGAGATCAAGATAGAATAGATTACCTTTTGTTTGCCTGCCAGTTCCAACTAGGTTCCCTTTACCATCTAGGAGCTTGGCCTTACCATTCATGAATTCTACGTTGAAGCCAATGTTGTTCAACTATGCTACACTGAGTAGATTTCTCCTTATCCTTCAACCCAATAATCATTATATCATTCAATTCCTTCTGTCAGAGTAATGCAACCTTTTCCTTTCACATGGCAGGGTTCGTCATTCCCAAAACTGACACTCCCACCATCATAGTGCTCAAGATGTTCAAATTTTGTCTTATCACCAGTCATGTGATGAGAACAACCACTATCAATTATCCATGTGTTATTTTTTACAGATATGTGAGAAAATTGTTGTCTTTTCATCTTCTTCATCTGACTCATCCTTAATAGCAATATAAACCATTTCATCTTCTTCTTCATCACTATCAAAATCTTTAGCAATATAACATGACTTCTTACCTTTGTTTGTGTAGCTCTTGTAGTTCTTGAAACCTTTCTTGCCTTTGTACTTGTTGAACTTTTTCTCATCTTTGTCTTCTTTGTTCGAACACTTGGCAGCAATGTGACCAACCTCATTGCATGAAAAACAAATCAATGGCACTCTTCCTTTGTATTTTCCTTTGACAACTCTCCTTGCAAGTAATGCTTCAATGATATCTATATCTTCATCATTAGATTCATCATCACTATCACTTTCAATATGCTTCCCTTTTGAGTATCTATCCTTCTTACCAAGGTTTAATTTAGCTTTGAATGCAGACTCAAGATTGCTAGAGTTAGGAGAATAATTGTCAAAGTTGTCCAGCTCAAAAGTTGTAAGCCTTCCAACTAATGTATCTAGAGTTATATCCTTATTGCACCTCATCTCTTGAATAGTTGAAACTCTTATAGCATAGATAGGAAGTAAAGTTCTTAATACCTTGCTGACCCCTGTTGTATCTTCAATTATTCCTCTTGCAGCTCTAATGGCACTCACAATCTTCTTGATTCTTTCACTGTATTTTGTAATTTCTTCTCCTTCTTTCATTTTCATCTGATCAAATTGTCCTCTGAGACTTTTTGCTTTGGCTCTCTTTACATTTGCATCTCCTCTATGAATGTCCTGTAATTTATTCCACATATCATAGGCTGTAGGGAAGTCCTTGACTTCATCAAATTCTAAGTAGCTGAGTGAAGAAGATATATCAATCATCATTATGTTATGAAGCTTCTGTTTCATCATCTGTTCCACAGTCATAGTTGTTGTTGGTTCCACATATTTTCTGCCCAAAAATTGCAAACCAACATCTCCAATAGTAGATAGATGTAGCTTCATCAGCTCTTGCCACACAAGGAATTTGTCTTTGTTTAGCTTTGGGATCTCCCTTCTGTAAGACATCTCTGATCTTTAGCTTAGGCCTTGAAACCTTCTCTGAAAGCACTTGAATCTCAGATACCTATTTTTGGAAATGAGATAAGTAACTAAGAGGGGAAGGGTGAATCAGTTACTCCAAAACAAATCCCTTTTCCCTTACATATCTTAAACAATATAACACTGTTACTCGGTCAATTAAGATATTCTTCTGTAACTCAGGTGTCAAAGCAATCTTTATGATATCCAATGCAATTATACTTTAGTGATTAAGTGTAGAAACATAAAGTATGAAATAAATAACATATACACAGGTGACACCAAGATTTAACGTGGAAATCCAATATGGGAAAAACCACCAATGTAACTAGTTACTATTTTTCACTCTTCTGAAGTGAGCCATGTTAGGATCTAACCCTGTTAAAGGTTACAAAAACACACCGTTAGGTGTGACCCTGTTAGAGGATTTAAATCAGCCTGTGAGGACTGGCCTTGTTAGAGGTCTTCAACACTTCAACATAGAAATGCTACCTTGTGAGAGGATTTACAAAAAGACTGTTAAGTGTACTCTGTTAAGAGATTTGAGATCACTGCTACAATTGTTAGAAAGTAACAATGAATTGACCTGTATGTGTAAGAAACAGTCTTTGTTGATTCATATCTTTGTTCTAATTATAACTGGATCCTTGTTGATCAAATATTATATTGCAGCTCTGAGTGTTCTGTACTCAATCAGAATCCCATCTGATTTCGCCTTCACTCTTTATATCACAGAATTCCACACTTCTTCTTATCTTCAAATTTTCACACACTCACACATTCAATCCAAACTTGACCTTTTATATATATGATAAGCCTTGTCAAGTCGGCTTGAATATACTTCTAAATAAGTAATAAATCACAATTCAGTTGGCCTCATATAACCAATTAATTATAGAATATAAACCACTGTTAGTCGGCTGACATTGAATAATCAACTCGGTTAACACTGAGTTTTTTTAATGCCCGACCATGACTGAAATGCCCGAGTGACTTGGTCAACACTGAACATCTTCAATACCCGGCTGATCTCGATCAACACTAAAAAACTCTTTCCATTCACCAATTGTGCTTGGTCTGGATGTAGACATTTGTGTAACATCACTACATAAGTGTATATACATGTGTAACATCAATCACAATACATAACTAAATAATTGTTTTCAACATGCCCCTCCTAATCAGAACTAAGATGCAGAAGTATGCATCAATCCAATGGGATTCATAGTCTTATTTAGTGGTCCAGATTCATGTGAGGAGGTTTCTACGTAGGGGGATTAGTCAATTGTAATGTTCAGTTGGTTCTTATTGTTCTCAGAGGGATAATAAGAAGAGTTGTGAGAGAGATATTTTTGTCTTTTCCATTGATGTCAAAGGGAGAGAAGAAGGCATGAAAACACTTGGGGTGAGAGATCAAAGGGGAGTTGTTGATTTCTTGTTTTTCACATCATATGTTGTCATCAATGACAAAGGGGGAGATTGTTGGGCAGATGCATATATGTATTGGAAGACATATTTGTTGGATGTGTTGTCATTGATGTTAACATGTCTGTTGGACAATTTGGACAGTGGTACAGTATGCTAGGAGGTTCGATGAGGTTCAGTTATTGAAGCAAAGTGAAACTATGGAATTCATAGAGATGTTATGGATAGTTTTTACTTGGTTTATAAGTTATAGAGGTGTGCATGATGATTTGGATATGATATGAGGTAAGGTATGGTGATTGGTTCTTACACTATCTACTAGTGTTGATAATGTGACTCTAATTTCTTTTGTGCACAGTTCTAGGTTGATATTTTTCTCTGCACTTCTAGGTGTATGTTTGGGACATTTTTGTGTCCTCAATTCAAAAGGTTCATGGTCCAGAAGTCTGCAAGGCATTTTTTAGGTGTTACATTGAATGTTGATAGTGTTCTTGAGGTCCGACATGAGAGATGCTGGAAAATCTGATGATTTGGATGGGTTTGATTTTTTTTGTGATTTTCATGATGCTTGTGGATGTTCTTGGATTATGCGCCTGGTAAGTTGGTGATCCACATCGATTGCGGTGATCAATTTGGAGGATTTTTCAGTCGGTGATAATTTTCTCTATGTTCTTGGTCGACATGATCAGTAATCATTTTGTAGAAGTTTGAGGCATCATTTGTGGTCGTGTTACGAGCTTGATGTTGTTGATAAGGATCATTGCTATGTTTTAGCTAACATACTTTGATAAGGTTTATTATCTTTGGCACGTGGAATTTGATTTTGAAATTGGGGTTGAGCTGACTCTGTTTGTTTTTCCAAGGTTGATGAAATATGTATGATGAGGGAAATATTTTGTATTACAGGTGCTTGACTGGTTGTGAAGCAAGGGTGGCAGATTTGTTGGAGATCAGATTGTTCTTCTATAAGAGGCATAGAAGGGTTGAACATAGATCTAAATTGTACTTAGGCATAAGGTAGATGTCATTATACAGTTCATAAAAATGCTTATGATCATTTTAGTGATCTTGTAAGGAAGTGAGCCTTCCGCAAGGTTGTAACCCTTTTGTATTTGAGCAATGAGCTCTAGGCAGTGTCCCTGAATGCAAGTGCATTCCCCATTTGTAATAACTTATACTTATAACAAGGTATAGTCTTATTGTGGGTTCCATCTCCACCGTGGTTTTTTCCCTAACAGGGTTTCCACACTAAGAATCTTGGTGTTTTGTGTTGTGGATGTGTTTTTTATTTGTGCATGCAAGTTTCAGTTCATCATATCAGTAATAAGGTTCTTAAAATTTTACGTTTGGGGACAACCGATTCACTCCCCCCAATTGTTTGTTGGCTTAATTCTAACATTGTGTGTGTATCTTTAATATATAAACCCCCTCCTTCCTCTCTTTGGTTGATTGACGTGTGTGTGTGTGTGTGTGTGTGTGTGTGTGTGTGTGTGTGTGTAAACATATACATACCCACACACACATTTGTTTGATCTTTTCTACTATCTTGCTCTTTCTAATTGTCTTTATTTGTTTGCTTCTTTTTGTCATCTTTTAGTATTTAATATTAAATTCATAAACAACTTAATATATTTTTGTTTTCTATTTATTTTTCTATATTTATTATTGTCATTTTCTCCTTTTATTTGTTTTCTCACTTTCTTTTTTGTCTTTATCCATTGATATTTTCTTCTTTTAAATTCTCTTGTTATTTAGTTTTTTGGTTAATGTTTAGTTTTCTTCTTTCTTTGTTCATTTTCGTAGCCCCTTCTAGTATTTTAAATTATTAGCTTATTTATTGTAATTTTATTCTTGTTATTTCCTTGTATTTCTATTTATTTTTTCCATTTTATTTATCTACTCATTTTTTCATTTTATTTCTAATTCTTTGTTTTTTCTTTCTAGGTCTTATTTTATCTCTTTTAATTCTTGTGTGTGTGTGTGTGTGTGTGTGTGTGTGTGTGTGTGTGTGTGTGTGTGTGTGTGTGTGTGTGTGTGTGTGTGTGTGTGTGTGTTGNTTTTTTTCTCTTTTTTTTTTTGTGTGTGTGTGTGTGTGTGTGTGTGTGTGTGTGTGTGTGTGTGTGTGTGTGTGTGTGTGTGTGTGTGTGTGTGTGTGTGTGTGTTGATCCCCTTTTTGGGGTTGCACTTAAAGAAGGGTAGTCCGCAAAGTTTATAAGAGTGTGCCCCGCAAAGTAACCTCTAAAGTTTTATAGAATCTGACTCTTCTTATTGGTGTTTTGAGAAAAGGGAAGAAATATTGAACACAAAAACCAAGGTCATGTGCAGGATATTTCTAGACCCTTTGAGCTTCCCTTCAGAAATAACAAGAACAAACAATCCTATAAATGAGCACATAATACCACAGACTCTTCATTGTTCGAAAGAGAACATGATGACAAGATCTTGGACACGGGCCAAAATATTCAGATCTTTCCGTGAGAAGCACCCGCTAAGGCTCGCATGAAATGTTCTTATTATCTCGCTAAAACAACTATGCTGAAAGAGTTTCACTCACCAAAACAAAATGGTATAACCCTAGATTATAAGCATTGAAAGAGTAACCTGACATGGCTCAATAAATTGCAATTTGTGATGAATTATAAGAGCCCGAAAATAACAAATGATAGCTACATTCATGTAAAAATGACACAGAGCTTTAATATTATCCACAAAACATAAGAAAATACATAGTAAAAGCAAAACTAGGCATAGTCCAGTATGCCACCTCTATTGATTTTGTGAATATTACAAAGCTAAGGCCTAAAAATGAAACTGCAACTATTTCTAAGTGTTCTTCTATACCGTGAACAAAAGACCCAAGAATAGAAGTTCTAGATCCAAAAGATTGAAGGGAACTCCTCTTTATAATGTGCTCGTAGGCTTTTATAGAAATTAATCTTTTAACTAAATCTCAACAGTGCAACCAAGAAGGGCCCTACAAATGTGCCATGTGGAAGAATCGTCATGAAAACTATTACAATTGCCTTGGGCGTGTCGATTTCTACATCATTGTTCTCCTTTCATGCGCATAACATGGATGACACCTGTGCCTTTTCAAACCTGCTCTCAATCACCCCACTCGCATCGATTCCTCATTTTCCATTTGTGGAGGCAATCTCATTTTTTACTAAAATATTCCTCGAAAATTGCCACTTGATGAAAAAGTATCATTTTGCCTTGAAGGATGTGAGCCTTGTAGGTATGGCAATCGGGTCGGACGCAACTTGGACACGTGGCACATTGGCGGGGTTTCTTTTGTATTTGCCTTCCCTTTAGCCTTCAAAAACTTCACAGTGATGACACATAGCGCTCTCTGCAACGAGCGCACTTTGAAAAGTGAAGGATTTTGAAGGAAAATATCTCGCAAACATGGTAAAAAACTATGCAATTTTGGCATTTGGTTACCCCAACTTTGTGGGGTCATAACTTTCTGCTCGTTGTTCGAAGAATTAGAACAAAATACCTCGTTGGAAAGGTCTTCAAGAGATCTAAAATCAGTTCCTCGACACATTGTGTTTAGGGACGAATGACTGTTTCAACCCTAAATTCCACTCCGAAGGCCTCCGAAAATGCGCTTTTCTAAAACATAGAAAAATACCGAACAAAAAATAATTTTTTTATTTTTCTCATTTCTGCTCAATTTGTCTCTTCTACACTGCCTCAAATTGCCTAAATTGCCTTTAGAATGCTCCAGATGAAAGTTGTATTCGATAACATCCACTGTGTGTGTGTGTGTGTGTGTGTGTTCAATTACATTATTCATATTATATTTAATTTATATATAATTTATTTTATCTATTTCTATCTCTATTTTTAGTGCTCTTTATTTTGTCCTATTTGTTAGATTATTGCATATATTAACTTTTAAATTATATTTCCCTTTGCTTAGTTAGGCTTTTAATTTTCATTCTCTTTTCATTAGATTTATCTTTCTCTTTTTCTTTTATTTTTTATTTCTTTTATTATTTTTCTTTCTCTTTATTTATAAACTTTTATCATCTCTCTTTTTTGATACATATGTATATTCAATTACATTATTCATATTATATTATTTTTAATTTATAGTTTTGTTTTTATCTATCTCTCTCTATTTTAGTGCTCTTTATTTTGTCTTATTTGTTAAATTATTTTCCTTTCTCTTTTCTTTCTTTATTTACATGCTTTTATCATCTCTCTTTTTTGTTTATTTCGCTCTTCATTTATCTAGCTTTCTTCATTTAGTTTTCATTTTCGCATTTTTACTCAATTTTTCTAGATTTTAAATTTTTACTTTCTTTTTAGTGTTTCTCTTTATTTTATTTCTATATGGTGTTGAGTTTTATTTGATTTCCTTTATCTTGTTTTGGTTGTTTGGTTGACCTTGGTTGACTTCGTACCAAGGCCTTTGTGTTATCTCTTTCTTTATGTTTTCCCCTTATTTATTCTTGTTGATCCTCCCCACCTCGAACCTCGTGTCTCCCCTCCTCCTCTCCTCTCTTTTAAGATGAGGTATGATTTGCAACTTGTCAATTTATGCATCCTAGCTCTCTACTCTATCTTGATGGATCACGAAGTGTGATCCGAAATGTTGATACAAAAAAATTTGACACAATCTAATCCAGAAACTTGCATGCTACAAATTATGGATTGTGTAAATCTGATATCATTTATTTTACCAATCTCTTTAAAGATAACATCAGTAATCTTAGGATTGTAATTTCACTACTTTTGTCGAAAAGGTGTAATACCAAGATTTAAGGGAATATGATGTTGAAACTGCCCGCCCATGAAATTCTTCATGTAATCATAACATGTAACAACTGGTCTTCACAATCATTGATCCTAGAATTATTTGACTTGCAATTTTCTACAAGACAATTTAACTCATGGGGGTTCATTTTTAGATAATCCATCGAAGATATTTGAATTTTAGACATTTCACATAATTGAATAATATCAAAGAGTTTCTAGACTTGTAGGGTGGGATAATGAAACTTTAGGTTGAGGACTCCCGTTGGATGATGTGGGTCTAGACTTCTAAAATATGGATGCACCTTTTTTTATTGGTATCTCGTTGGCTTTTGGTAAGCACAACACACGAAGCTTTGTCCAAGGTGGTGAAACAGTCACCTCCTCTTTCTAAGTTAGACTCATATTTCAGGTTATGAATTACAAAGTTGCCAATGGTACCCTAAATATCTTCTCCTTCTATGACCTCTTTCACTGTTTCATTTGTAGTAACCATATGCATATATTTACTCATTTCTGGGCATGTGTTATCATTGTGATATGTGGTTAGGTGGAAAATACACTTGTTGTTCTTCCCTGCCTCAGGAGGTGCTTCTATTTCTAGCCTTTGCTGAGATGACGTAATAATTGTTTACCACTACTAGATGCCACACTAGGATTCTTCCTCGAAATGTCTTGATACGATTGCTGAAACATTTGATTGGACTCTGGAAATTGCCTCTTAAATGCAATCATATCATTCGCTAATCTCTATATCACGGGGTTTGATGATGTAGTGGGATGATGGTTGTTGGACTGCAACTCCTTCCATTTTCCAATAGTGATAGAATCATCTTCCAACTCTATATATGTAGTTTGTGCGTATGCCAAGTTTGCCACTCTAGCCCTTCTCAAATGGAAATTAATATCAAGAGGCATTAAATTTAGAAATAAATAATTTTGATTATCCCCAATTAGTCTCTTGTTCAAAGGAATCTTGTTAACAATCTTGCCACAAACTCCGTCATAGGTACATGAATCTCCTTTTTAATCTACGCTAACTGAGCCAACAACATATGTTCATCCTCTGCGCTTTTAAACCTAGCCTCAAATCAACTTCTTATTGTGTCCCACTATTAGTTGATCTGAATGGAAAATGGTAAAACCATTCAGCAACCCCTTCTGTCAGATTCTCTACAAACAAACGATTTGCTACATCTTGGTGTTTTACATCAAGGACCTTACAGGCAGCAAAGAATGCAACGATATGTTCATCTGTCAACACCTTTCCATCTCATGAGAACTTTGGTAATTTTTTCCTTGATCCCTAGGTAGATCATTATGTGCCTCTAAATAAAGTAGGTCAATAGTTGCTCCCAATGGTACTTGCTAAGCCATTAATGGTGGGAAATTGATTGCAATGGGTGCAAGTTTGATCTTGGAGGGTAAAGCAATTTCGTGAAGAGTTAAAGCTTGGTGAGTTGGAGACTCAGTTGTATTTTGCGTAGGTGGAGGTGGCCTACTTTGGCCCTTCAGGTAGGAAGAATATATGGAAAATTGGCTCTTTGGGGGCTTCAAAAGTCGGATCATTAATTCCTCTAGCTCTCTCACTTCTAGTGTGCCTCAAAATTTCAATGTAATCCCTTGGGAAAAACTACCTTACTGGTTCCTTGGTAGTTGTCTTTGATTTTGTACAGGTTCCTGATTTCTTTGAGGAGAAGGGCGTCTTCTTGCTCTTTCCAAATCCAACCTAATATTTTCTACACTTTCTTCTTCTTCTTCCAAACTCGGCTTGCCCTCCTATAATCTTTGACACTCGTGTGTTAAAACCTCCAATAATATCTTCTTGCTCATCTTGAAAATCTAAGTTGGGCTACAATGTCGGGAAAATATTTTCATGCGGAAGGACCCTCTTGTTTCATAACTGACTACTGGTTTTTCAAATGTGATTGTTCAGTTCCCAGTAGAGTTGCCAAAAATTTGTTGTCTAACATTGACCTCCTCAAATCAATATCAAAATTAGACTCTTCCCACCCACCCCCCCCAAAAAAAAAAATAAAAAATAAAAAATACCAACACCATTAATGAACAGTTAAGAGAATCGGTGATCAATTCCTCTTTGAATTTTGTTGTGAAGGTACAACTCCCTCCTTTGGATAATTTTTTGGATTTTCTAAAAAAATAAAGACTTATGGATACTTTTAACTAGAAAGTAAGAAAGGTACTAACAATTGTTCATCACCATGATATAACTGCGAACGGAGGCAATACAAAAAATAAATTAACAAAAAGGTTAATTTTGCCATGCAAAAATTCCAAACGGAAACTTTACTCAAAGGTAAACAACATTTTCAAATGACTCATCACTCAAAAGATCAACTCCTAATCAAGACAACATCCATATAAACATTCATACTACATAGAGTATTCACATACAATGCCTAGAATCAAAGTTCCAAATAAATATAGTTATCAGCCAGAGACATGCAAAGATATCACTAAAAAATTGAAATTGATATTAACTGAAATTGTAAAATTGATCTATGAAATCAAAACCGAGTCTCATTCCTATTTCAAAGATCAAGGGGGATTCCAAAATTGTTGATCCCTTAATATGTTTATTTTACATATATATACAGTTTTTAAAAACCCCAAGAAACTACCCTGTTGTTACAGTGTAATTGATTCTTTTTAAAGAATCCATATCAAAAAATAAATAAGTCTTTTTAAAATAGCTAAAACGACAAATGACAAATGAAAAAAACAAAGAATTTAAGGTCTTTTCAAGTCGGTGTTGGTGACTACTAGGTGGTTGGTTGTTGCTTGTACACATGTAGGGCATTGTTAACAACCACCATTTTTTTGTTGTCAAGAACATTCACATTATTGTTTCATAAAGACCAAAAAAATGTCTACCTCTTAATCTCCTCAGGCTTGGCAATGAAAGTCCGATGATGGTTGACACACCACATCAAGATTGCATCTATGTGGACCACTTCTTTGTAGTTCTCTTTGCAGAAAAATGAGGCATGAGCCATAATGTCAATGTTATTTTGATATTCTATTTTAAGTTCATCAACATAGATTATCCCCGATTTGTCTTTTCTTTTTAGTTCAAAATTTATATCTTTGAAATCTTGAATCGTCTGAGTGATCATATCTTTTGCCCCCTTGAGTAACTTGTTCAAATTCATCACACTCCTTTGTATACACTCACACTTGAACCCAAGACTAAGGGCCCATGTACCACAAAGAGTATCTCGTGATGGTAATATATTGTTAGCCACTACAACATCGACCCCCATGTTAATGACTTTTTGCAATAACCTCATAGTTGCTTCATGCGCTACACCCTCCATTTTTGCAACTTTGATTTTGGGTGACAACATTCCTAGCTACTACCAATTCATTAGAAGACATGCTAAAGTCGTCGATGAATGGTAAGTCTCTAGTCTTTAAATCATTAATCCATTTCTGAGAAATTTTGCCAATTGATTGTCTATCTACAACTGAAAAATTAACTCTTTGTTTCCATCAAACTTAGGGTCAAGAATTGCCACAAAGCCACTTGAAGCTTGGGTTGTGGAAGGATTTATCAAGGTTCTTAAACATTCAAATAGTGTTTCCAACATGGCCTTAAAGCTATCTTTATCAAGTTTAGTCTTTTCTACCCTCTCCATAACTTTGGTAGTTGTGACCCACCAATTATGTAAATCCGCATCCATGCTAGGGGGCTAGGTCAATTCGAGTAATGTTGAAATCCGTTGGGGTACCTTGACTGGGGTATTTTTGTTGTGTATTTGGATGAACAATCTCTAAGAAAAGATTATCAAACTTTTGACTTTCAATTGGGTGAGAAGTAGTCTTAAGTTTCTTGCTCTTGGTAGGAGGTGGAGATTGCAAAATCTGATAAATGACATGTTTGGGTTGTTTCTTAAGGACTTATCTTTGCCTTTTATTAGACAAGGTATTCTAGAGCCATGAAGTGGATGATAGCACTTGAGAGACTTTTAATTGTATCAAAAGAAAGAAATAGAGACCTCTTAACTAGGGGCGTTTTATCTATATTTTGCACATAGTAAGAAAACATGGATTTAGACTTACCACTAGTTGTGTCTTGTTGTTATCTATCTTGAGCCATCCCTTTTCCCTTGTCACCATCTTTTGATCTTTGTGCCTCCTGGTCCCCTTGTTCTTCATTTGTTGCTTCAGCTCCAGTGTCAGGTAATGAACTATCTCCATAGGTAGGATTAAGGCATGTGTTCTTCTCAGGGGGGTTGTCCATCCCCACCCCCTGCTGGATTGACTAGAGAGGAAGTTTATGTAATAGTGATAGTGGGAGAGTTGCTTGCAGGAGTTGAACTGCTATGTTTTTGGGGGTTGTTTATCCCCTACAGATGAAAATTTCTCGTTGTCCCCTTTCTTTTTGGCAACCCACATTTGAGCCCTCTTAATCATTGTAGTCGTTCCCGTATCTAGATTGTCTTCCTCAATTTTGCAGACTTTGAGTTTCTTATTGCATTCAGAGTTATAGTTTGGTTATAAATTAGATCTTGCAGACTTTGAGTTGCTTATCACATTTGAAGCTAGTGTAGAATACTCAAGTAAGGAGATAGCTTGCAAACTTTGTGTTGCTTCATTTTCTACATTTTTGCATGCAAGGTGAAATATATGTTGAAGAATTTGAGTTGCATGTGTGTTTCATTCTTGTTCTCAAAATCTCATAAGGAGCTATTGAAAAACTTTGAGCTTTCATGAGTTTCTAGATTACACAAAATGTTGGTGCGTTGAAGGTTATTCTTACGTCTAATCTTTTGTTTATCAGAATTATTGCTCCAACAAATACTTTGTAAGTGAAACACGCCATTGATTAAAAATCATGTTGTAGTGGTAACATATATTCTGAAATAAGAGAATAGGGCGAATGTTCCACCCTGATTTAGCTTAGTTACTGTAAATAGAAGTAGTTAAGTGTTTTGTTGATTCAAGTAGCAATAAGAAGGGAGAGTCTTACCTTAGAAGTAGGAAAGACTGTGTCTCACACACTGTGGCTTGAACCACTATTTGCAATTGACGATAAAATTGTTGGTTGCATAATATCCACCCAACAAGGTAAAAGTTGTATATTTGAATATCATCTTCATAATCTTCAACGTGTTTCGATCCAGGCCAATGTTGAGTACATGGCAAAGCATAAAATAAATAGGACATGTCAAAGAATTTATTTAGTGGAAACATGGTGATTTGTTGATGTAACCTGTCATTAATTATCCTGGCCCAATCAATGTAGTTTGAACCTAAACAAATGATTTGGATGAAGAAAAACATCCATTTGTCTAAATTAAGGGCATCCTCATCACCTCTGAGTCTATGTAAGAAGACAATTATGTTTGTGATCTCCCCTTTAATGAAGGTATTATAAGTTGTTTTGGGTAACTTGGATTGTCCTTTCCTTGGGGCCAAGAACCATTCTTTGGCAATAATGTTCTTGTAAACTCCTTTTTTATGGTTAAACTCACATTGTAGTGACGTGAAATCCCCATAAGCATACACGTCTCTATTAGGCAAGTATAAGAAAAAATTTAGTGTTGCCTTATTGAAAGTCATTAAAATTTGATCATTGTGTGTCTTGATTGTTTTGGTACTGGGACCATATCTACTTATGCATTCCAACACTAAATTGACATATTGTACAACCACTAAAAACCTCACGACTTGAAGTAGCCTACTTTCAACTAGTCTTTGAGTGATGGGAGATGCTTATTGGGGTCCCATATCCTCCAAAAAATATTCAAATCAACATATCCCAATTTTGAGTCTCCAATCTCAGAAAATGAGCATTCCAAACCATTAAGATGGTCATACCCTATATGTTTGAATCTTGTGGCTTTGCTTTATATATCCAACATTAATTAAGTGCAAATGTCTACTGAAAATTGTAGTGCCTACAACCAAGGTTCAAACCTCGTAGGGTTACTCTCTACTGCGTCAACAATTGAGAGGCCCCCAAGATCTTGTATCTTGATTTACCCGTGGGATGTGGAGTGGGGCATTTGCATTCCACCTAGGGAGTACATCCCTAGTTTAAATTCTATTTGCATTCCACCTAGGGAGTACATCCCTAGCTTAAATTTGAATTTTAATCAATGGCGCTCCCGACTACTCCTACTGCTAGGGTTTCTCCTGCTCCTGGGAAGATTGCATCTAGTGGTGCCTTTGGCAATGGCGGCTTTCTTCCAGGCGGGCATGAAGCTCTGGTCTCCACCCTTGATGCGCAGGTGGGTGGTTTGGTCGTACCGTCTCATGTACGTATTGCGGCTGCAGCCACATTGATCGATGGTCGGCCTGTGTCTACGAAGGGCTCCCTTGGAGTTAGAATGTGAGACAGATTTCAAAGGCTTCCAAAAAGGTGGACCTCAGGGTTAGAGGTGTCGAGTGCTGTAAAAACAGTGGAAATGTTGTCAAGGATGGGCAGGATAAACAACCTTTGGCTACAAAGTTTCCAGCGATCGGGAAACCTGTCCAGCAAGGAAGCGGGATTTTAGGGTTTGGCAGTGTGGATTCAGGAAGAGATACACGGGGGAAGGAGGCTGCGATTGTTTCTGATGGACAGATACCCCGTGTGGCAGAGACTAAAACTATATGTCTGGTCGAGGAGATAGAAAAGGAAGTTGACGACAATGTCATCGTTTTCTCGAAGCTCAGTTTGGTGGGAAGATTTCAAGGTATTTGGCCAAGTTTAGTGGCGCTTCATCAATGGATATCAGAGAAATGGGAGTCATTGATAAAGGGATATGTGCAACTATACCCATGTGCAAGGGGTTTCTTTATTGCAGTTTTTTAAAATGCCCGAGATAGGCTGAAGATCTTATGTGAGGGGCTCTGGTGCTGGGAGAATAAGCATCCTCTAATGTTGAAACCTTGGCATCCAACTTTTAGCCCTACACTTGAAACTTTTGACAAGGTACCATTATGGGTAAGACTTCCGAATTTGCCCTTACATTTCTGGTTTGAATCCTGTCTTGAAACTATTGGTGATTCTCTAGGAAATTTTTTACTTGATGAGGAATCGTCAAACCTCTTGCATTCAACATTTGCACAAATTTTAGTGGAGATGAATATTGTTGATGGGCTCCCTGCAGCAATTAATCTTAAAACTTCGAAAGGAATATGGGCACAACCTTTGGACTGAGGGGGTTCCCTTTCGTTGTAGAAGATGTTTTCAGATTAGGCCCTTAGCAACCAAATGTGCCAAGCAAAGGCAGGATAAGGTGGCCACATGGTGGAAGGATGTCTCCCACCATCATTAACGGTGGAAAAAAAGGATGCTCAAGTCGAGAGGTTTTCTCAAGCGGTTAGTGGAGCGAAGTCTCCACAATCAATTTCAAATATTAATTTGAACGCACAAAACATTTTGCCTCCACAAAGTGAACCAAAGAAGACTATCGCTACACCTGAAGGTAAGGAGAAAAAAAGAGACCGAGTGAATGTAAGGAGGAGGTGGATGACTCTCCAAAAAATGACAGGGTGAAGGATGGAAAAACTATGGAAAGAAATATGATTGATTGGCAAGATGAGGCAGCCAGAGTGGAGGATGGTTGGATGACTGTAAAAGGGAAAAAAAAGCAAAAAACTCAAAACCAACATCAAATATGATCTTGTGATCCCATAGGAAGGGAGATGTAAAGAGTAAATCTTGATGGCTACTTGACTGTAGCTAGAATGGCCTTATAGTTTTTTTTCTATTTTTTTGGGGTTTGGCTCCCTACAACCTTATGTTTTTCTAGTTTTACCTAGGGAGTTGGCTCCCTTACTTGTAGCCTTCACTGGGCCCGGCCAGTTTATTTTACCGAGATATTATAATATAATCAACCTATTACCAACCAAAAAAAAAAAAAAGCCTACTAAAACTTATTTCAAAGTATAGGCTTAAATCAAAGCTATGAGTTCCAAAATGATTGGGAAACTTACTGGTTCAATAATGTCATTTGCGTAGAGAGTAATTTTGATGTTCTAGCTTTGTCCATCTTTCACCTCTGCTACAATGAACCACAAAATGATGGAATATTGAATCATTAAAGGCTTGTCATTAAAGCACGATCATTCAAACATTCCATGCTCGTAATGTCACTTATGACACTTCATTTAGTGACACCATTCAAACAAAAAAAAATTTCCTTCGCCTTTTGATTTAGAATATACCCCTTTTAATTGATGTCTTTACTCCTATTTTGGCTTAGCAAATCTTCCTTTTATGGCAAATCGAAGAATGCAACTATTTTTGGAATTGACTAACAAACCCGTAAGGTTTTTTAACTAGTGCTGGAGCCCAAAGTGAAATTTCAAACTTGGGACTTAAATGCTTGGAGAATGAGTTTAGACAAAGATCCGAATTGACAAACATGCAAGACTTATCAAAACTTGATGCCAAAGAACAAGTTAGGAACCAATGAAGGAAATGGAAAACAAACCCGACAAAGAAACTTGGAGAAAAGGTTAAGTCAAGGGATAATGACTTGGTCTGAACTAGAACTTAGCTTAAATTCCAACAGCGTGACTAAGAACTTAAAACACTTCAAAAAAAAATAGCTTAAAATATTAAGTTTCGAGTTGGAGGCCGAAACTTAGGCAACAAGCTGCACAAATAGGAATTTTATGCTGAAAGCATATTACAAATTATTTTTTCATGGTGAGTTTTCTGAGTTTTTGTCTGCACTTTGGCCCTAATCAATTCCTCTCACATCCGCCAATGTGACCTGCGCTTTCTTGATCGAAATCTCTTTAAACAAAGAATAAAATTCCAAGCGAAAACTTTAAAAGCAAGAAAAGTGCGGAAAGACAAATGAATAATGCTTATCCATGCACCTCGACCAAAGTGTACCTACTTCACCGTCGCTGGCGATAGAGATTTCAACAGTCGGACTTTTTACCGGCATTGGTTTTTTTAAGATGTCTTTTACTTTTGGAATCGCAAAACATTTCTGCCAAAAAGCATTTCCAATTGTCTTTCATAGTTAAATCTTGATTTCAAACGTGACAATCGTGCAACATATGTGGTTATCATTCTGAAACATTTGAGTTCACTCATATCTAAAAACGAGCACAAATCAGAGTTAGAGTTGAGTTAGAGTTGTAGTTAGTTGATAGATTACAATTAATGAGGATGATAATATGTTCCTTTTTAACTTTATACTAAAGTTCAAATCCACTTGAGTCACGAGGCTGGTATTTCTATACAGATCAATCTCTAAATTTAAGCAAGAGGAAATTGACTATTCATGCAGCTTAAACTCAAACTCCCGTAAGTACAGGTTGGGAAAACATTCTCGTCCTATATTATTGTGTTATTATTCTGAAATATTTGAGTTCACTCATATCTAAAACTGAGCACAAATCAAAGAGTTGTGTCTTCTGAACAACAAAAATAACTAAATATATATGGAAAAAAACGCTTTTTAGTAAGGGTTTTAGTTAAAATACAAATTAAATTTAGAACTTACTAAAATAGATACATTTCAAATAGCATCAAAACTTGATCAAATTTGTTGGGGTAGATACTTTGAATCTGCTTCTTCTCCTACTACATATAGATGTCACTCAGGTACTTGTCCGGAGGACTCAAAATCTCTGAAGGCCTTTAAAACATTGTACAGATCAGTTTTGCTCGAACTTCTCCACTAGGGAAAGAATTCGAACAAGAGACCTTGTGACACAAATCCCTTCCATAAGAGAATGTACACACTTGAGGTTTGATCTAAAATCATAATGTGAAACAGAACAAAACTGTTTCTATGCTTTCACCATTGCTTCCATTGTAAAATGAAAGTTCATCGAGGGAAGAAAGTTTGGCCAAATATTTGCTTCACTCGAGAAATCATTCTGCACTTGATATAGGGTGCAGCTATCTACTCCAAGACATAGTTAGGATTTACTGCTAATATCCTCTCATCATTGCGCTTTGACTGGGCGGAAGCTTCTGCCCCAGTTGTTGGTGGAGCCTCTGGTCCATCATCCAGAACCAAGAGGACCCCTTCTCTATTAATCAAATGCTGTAGACCATATAATATTGCAGTCCAGTTAATGTTAGGCATGATCTATAGAAAGGATGGAGCAAACATTGACATTGGCATTAAACATCTCCCGTACCTGTATAATAGATTTCACGCATTTCACCTCTTCGTACAATGCACTGATGGTATCAAAAACTCTCTCTGCGTTCAGATCTTCAATGTACCATTTGACTAAATCTTTTTGTTTTAAACCTGCCAGACCACCATCTGCAGGCACCAAATAATGAATGAATGGAACCAATCACAGCATCCGCAAAATGAGATTGAACTATAGACCAGAACATGAAAAAAAATAGGCTATCTGAGGTCGGTCATGAAATTGCCATCATGACCCCTTAATCGAAAACTATGAATAGTTTGTTACACTTTGGCCTTGTGAACGTTATTAAAATCCTTCATTCATTCATTCCCTTGTAAACGTTATTAAAATCCTTCATTCATTCATTCCCTTCTGACTAAAAAAGATGACTAAGAAAGAAGACTGTTTTGCAGTTTATCTACATTAAAATATGGAAAACAGATAAACGCAATCACAATACCATCTTTAACAGATTCTTCGTGTTGTCTTAGTCGCATGACGAGCGCACGAGTAACCTTCTGGAAGTGCTCGTATGTTACTGTCATTTTCTGCTTTGGTTGGCCACCACCTTCTGCTGTTGGTGCTGCTGCCCCTTCTCAAAGGAAACAACTCGGTATAAGAGACTCAACAAAACCAAGCATTTGATCTAAAATCAAATAAACCATGGTTTAACATTTGCAGAAATCTAACCACTTACCTGCAGCTTGACTATTCCTTGTTTCTTGTTGGTCTTCCTGTGCTACAGAACCTGGCTGTTGCTCATTATTGTTGTCATCATCTTGAAAATCAGCCAGATCAATCTCGTTTGAATCAACACTGTAACAAGGACATGTTAAAATTCACAACTCGACAACAGCTTGCATTAAAGTTTTAAAAAACGAAAAATAACCTCATGTAATTCAAAGCAACCTGATTATGGACGTATTTATAAGTCTTGTTGCCATATGAACATGGGCCGGTCGCACCTGTTATCATTTCAAGATCAACAAATGACAGTTAGAACCAAAGCCATATCAATTGCGTACTTTTCAGGATTTCAATATTTCGTTATACCTCAGACTCTAGGTGGACACGAGCAATGGCCTCAGATAATCTTATCAACGCTTCCAATTGCCTTACTGTAATTCTGTATGCGGCCCGACTACCAGGTGCAGCATCATCTCGTCTTAAGGATACATATGCATCCACGAGGACCTTTCTCGCTTCAGGACCTAACTATACTCAACCCCAGAACAGAAATTGAAGTCCAAAATCAGAATGCAAAGAACTGCTAGAGGTATGTCAAAAAGTTAATAAGATTATCTTGGGAAACTAGGGCAGAAAGACATACGTTAGGTTTTACTGTCTTTGCATAAGCAATGTAGCGCTGAATTTGTGCAGTAGTAAAAGATGGAGACAAGGCCTCCTCGTGCTTTTGGTGAACTCTAACAATATGATCGGCGATATGGTGATCTATTTGATCATCAGGCTCATCTATCATCACATATATCAGGTCAAACCTGGATAGAATGGGTGGAGGAAGTGCTACATTGTACTGCAATACCAAATAACACGATGAGAACCCGATCCATTTAACAGGCTACAGCTTTGACTTTAAAGAAATATACTGACAGAGGGGCCTTCTGTGATTTTCCACATTACCCTTAGGGGCTTTGATTTGTCATAACGTCCACCAGTAGGATTTGCAGCTGCTAAAATTGAGGTGCGAGCATTTAATGTTGCTTGAATGCCTGCTTTGGTAATACTTATTGTCTGTTGTTCCATGGCTTCATGAATTGCAACCTTTAAATTGCAAATATTGAATATGTGGATCAGTAGCAAGACAAATAAATTCAGGTCTACTTGAGAACGAAAGCAGAAGATGAATCCACAACAAATGCTAAAATTTACCTGATCTTTGACATCCATTTTATCAAATTCGTCTATGCAGCAAATTCCATTGTCAGCCAGCATCAGAGCTCCAGCCTAATAAAATATACACTAACTTTACTATTAGTGAAAACACAATGTATATATAAATACTGCCTACCAAATGCTGCATATCATGCATTTGGAGAAAGCAAAATCCATGACATCAAATTTTTTAGCATGTTATAGTTTGACACCAACAACAAAATAACAGCAAAGTTGAAATAAAATTTAAGCGTTTCTACTTAAAACTGCGAACATTTTACATTTTAATGCTATACCATCCATCACTCAATCAGCTTATTCTAAAACTACTTCTGTCAAATGAAAACGATCACCTTGCTATGCGGTTGTCACAATTGGAAGGTTTACAAATCCCTAATAAATAAGTTGCTTGAGTGAGTGAAGCTACCCTTTCCTGGGACCTTGGCATGAAAAACAAAAGAGCAAATCCTCTTGCTGGACAAAGTGAAGCTATTAGGATTTCGCTGTTTGAAGGTTGAGATGACTCTTCCTACGACTTATTTGGGTAAAGTGGCCATTGGTCCACTAATGAAGGTGCTTGACTCATAATAGAGTCCCATTTGAACCATGAGCGAAGGGCCAACACGTAGAAAGGATTAATGCTGGATTTTTTTAAGGTCAAAGATGCATTTGTTTATGGGGCTCCCACACTAACGGTTGAGGTGACTCTTCCTGCATTTAGGTTAAGTGGTTGTTAGTCGAGCAGTAAAGTTGCTTGGTTTACAGAAACGCCTGCAAATTCCATCATTGCCATATACAAGGGTCCAACACCTGCAAAGGAATGAGGTAGGATTTTTTTTAGCCCACTGCCAACTGTTGTATATTGGTCCCCCACATACCTCACATACCTGACCGTGCTTAGACAAGCATACACAAGGACATGTCCCCCAAGAAATTAAGCTATCCATAGAAATGAGGTTGCGCTAGACTTGAAGTAGGAAAGAAGCATCCCATCCCATTCCAAAAACCAGCAGAAAAAATAACAGGGGCGTTACAAAAAAGGGAATCACATAGAAAATGTCCTGGCATTCCTTGATCATCCCAGGGGCGTCAGGACATCTCTTACATACTACTTCATCGGTCATTAAAATGAACACGATACATCCTACAAAGCTTTTCATACAACAAGTTGATGTAATGAAGAATGAATTTTATCACAGTAGGCCCACCAGTACAGATTACTGACTGCATTGCTCATCCATAAAACTCAACTCTGTAGATTTATCAGACCTTCCATGCCATTCAATTATAAAGCTAGAGAAAAACACAGGAAAAGCACCTTCAGATTATGCTGACTACATTAACTACAGCATACTATTCGGTTAATAACATTTTCCAAAAACTAAGATGCAACATAAAGACCCAAAAGAGTGATCTAATGATTAATCCACCTAAAATACTCAGCATGGGAAAAAGTGTTGTTTCCATACAACAGGTTCCAGTAATAACAGTTAGCCAAATAGCTCAGGTTGGTGACAGCATTACTTATCATTATATTCAAAAGCTGTAGATTTGATAGAAAAAAACAGAGGAAAAACGCACTCAGGATCTGTCCTGGAATATAGCCAGAAGATAGTGGCAGATACAGAACACTTGCTGAGAACTAGCTTACCTAGACTAACTCAGCAGTGGAATAATAAGGGATGCTCAGAAACCAAACCTACACTTATCAGATGTATTATTGTATAAGGATTATCACTGCGAGTTCAGAACAATCTCTATGTTTTCTTATATTTCAGCTTCCTTTGGCCTTATTAAGTTATTTTTATTTATTATTATTTAGAAATTCAAACATTAATTTTTACAAATTATCTTAATAGCAATCCCCTGCCATCCAAAAACAAATATAAATTTTTGACATCCCTGAAACTGCATCTCTACTTCTCTCCCTTCCATCTTGAAAATGTAGGGAAAGAGAAATCCAATAAACCTACAAATTAGGAGTATAGCATTTGCAATCTGAAAATAGAAATAACAAAAATTTAAAAAATAAACAGAATAATAGAAGCAAAGACAGTATACAATATTTTCACCTAGGAAAACTCTTTCAATTAAGAACCCAGCACAGTAAAATGATTCACCGTTGCAGTAAGTCAGCCATTCTCCAAACCAATAACGAATCTCTCTTACTTTACTCTTAAGCATGTTTAGAATCTAGATATAAATAGGCACATCAAAAGCAGTTTTACACATTGCATGAACTCATGTAAAGATAAGCACATGATTGAATTTATGGGTGAAAATAGAAAATACCCAACAACAACAAAAAGTACCCAAGATCAACTAACAAGGTTGATAAGAGATCCATCACGACTATTGATCCCATCTAGACTATTAAACACAAAGTATACAATACTTATCCAACAAAAACTTAAAGAAACACTCTCTTAGATGAAGTGCACAAACCCTAGTCTCTCTGACCTCATCTTTCTAAACCCTCGGAATCAATCTGATTATTGATATCTTGTTGAACAACTCTGCAACCCAATGAAAAGCGGGAAGGAATTCAGCAGCAATCAAAATGTCCATTGTGCCATTATTTCAGTTGAATAAAGCCAATCATCCCACAACAATGTTCGGTAAGAATTACAAGATACACGAACCCCTATAAAAGCTATTTTATGGACACTGCCACCCCACACTAAGTCCTTAGCACTTAGTAGGGTAGAGTAAACCCTCTTTCTAGGTAGATAAAATAGGATGAACCCCTCTTGCTCATTATGATGGGACTATTGAGCTTTTATTCTTTCTAAGATTAAGGTGACTCTTCCTGCCATTACCTAGAATAAGTCAGGTTAATTGGCTGTAGCCCCACTAGCAAAGTCGCTTGTAATAAAATTCCCATGAGAATCAAAATCTTGCCATGAGAAAAGGTATAACTCCATTTCTTTTAATATGCAAGATAGTTGAATGTGCCTAAACTATGTGACAGACATACCCAAGTCTTCTCTGTGACATCTCATATCCCTAAGATAGAGACGTTGGAACTTCTCTATCTAGAATCTCCATTAAAACTCCTATGAATTTGAATCACTCTCAAACATCCCGACAGTATTTATATAAAATATCACTTATACTTAAGTGTTATATTTTATACAAAAAATTTGCCCTCCAAGCAGCAAGTTGACACTTTGAAAATCTTTGACCCTTGGATTGAACCCGAGATCGGAATCCAACCTCTCTTGGGATTCACTAGCCCAAGAGCAGGTCGGAATCCGACCTGCTGCTGTGGGCTCCATGCTCTAACTTTGCATTGAAACCATGTTACTGCGTTTGCTTGCAATTAATAATTGCACTTTCCCGTTGGAGGAGTTGATGAGTGTTGACCAATGACATGATGAAAATGATGGAGGAATGATCCATGAGAGTGCAAGTTGTTGAAAATCAGAATTGAAGAAAGGCAAATGGACTTATAGATGACGAAGAAATTGAGAAATGAGATCAACTTGCAAATAGAATGCTAATGAAATGAAGAGCAGACAGATTTGAAAATGTTTAACACTTACTGAATTTTTGGAGGCCACTTGGGCGAGCCCAAGAGGTGGTCGGAATCCGACCCCTCTTGGGGGCTCCGAAGCCCAAGAGGTCGGAATCCGACCTCTCTTGAGGCTCCGAAGCCCAATAAGCCCTTGATTTCCACCTTGCCTTTTGATGATCAACACTGAGAAAAGAAACACACATAATGCCTGAACTTTATGGTTCAATAGTATATGAAAACATTTACCAAAAGAGGAATACAAAAGACAAACACTTTTACGAGGGATGATATGAACAGATTCTGGGTTTTTTTTCGATAGCATCACTACCCTTGTCATAAATTTAACAAAGCTAACAAATCCATTTCCAAGTATTTTGCTTTATTAGAAGTGGACCAACGAAAAAAGAGAATAGTAATAATTAACTGCAATCATCTGAAACATTTAAAAAAAAAATGAAATATAGAAGAAAAGGGCCAAAGTATTTGCTTGTAAGGGCATATTTGCAATGTTTGGGCAGGCCTGTTTTAATACATAATACAAATTGATTTTTTCTGTTGATGCTGAACTCCACATATTTCATTCCCACATATTGTATCAATTAAGTTAACCACTTATTGCTATTTTAATCCAAGGCACCAAATTAAGACCAATAAATTGATATAAATAGATCTTAGTACCTCAATGCAGAATTCTCCGGTCTCTGGCTCTTTCACAACCGTGGCCGTTAACCCAGCAGCAGATGAAGATTTCCCAGAAGTGTACACAGCCCTAGGCACAATGCTTGATGCATACCTGCAACATTCAATGTAAAACATTGGATCTCATTATGACATAGAGAATGTTCGGTTGTAATTACAGATACATGAATCTGCATATGCTACAGTTTACAACTTTAGCAGCTGGATCTTACTGTACAAAAGAAAATTCTAACTTATACTGCCACCATACATCAATATCTCTTAGGTTTATTCAGGAGAATGCAAAGAAGCAATTTTTTTTTACCACCATTGAGCGTCACTTAAGAAAGTCTAATAGACAAGCATTGGAAAATGTGCAGGCCTGGGTGTTTCATATGTGGAATTTATTCAGCTGATAGAAAAACAAATTGCTGCATAATCTCTAATGCATATGCTACAAATTGTAATCAATTTAGTATACTTAATAATCTCTGAAGATCAAGACTTTCAAACTGTGTTAAATTGAAATTTTACCCAGCAATTCAGTTACCACTAACAAGAAACATACTTATATTCAGATACATATTTCAAACCAAGAAACATACTTGAGAAACTGTGATTTGGCACAACTGGGATCTCCAACAATGCACACATTGATGTCCCCTCTTAGATTAATGCCCTCATGAGTTTGCTTATGCACACCACCTATTAGCATAAGTAACAGAGCTCGCTTGATCTCTTGATGGCCAAACACAGTCGGTGCAAGACTTTCTACCAATTTATTAAAGAAGTCAACGGTGTTTCTCATTTGCTGTATCTCATCGCGTTCTTCCATCTGCCCAAGCCAAGATACCGTTACATAACTATGATTGTTTTTATGTCATGGCAAGATAAAGGTTGATTGAGATCTAAAATGCTTATTTCTTCAAATAATTGATAAAAGCAATGGTCCAACAGCTCAGCCTTCTCTTTCTCAAACAACAAGAAACAGTCAGGCGTATCGACACCTAAATTCTCTTTTTTCAAAAAGAAATAAAATCCAGGGCCTCAACTTTTCATGAAATGTAATATAACCAATGCATAAAACCATAGTCCAACTGCTTTATGTTAAATGATAAGAATTTTGAAACATAAATAAACTGATTAATCCAGAGGATACTCTTGGATCATTAGGACAATGATATTGACAGCAGAAATTGAGAGGCTCGCCTCACTAATAGTTGAATGCATTTGAGTAAATAAGCAATTAAAACAACAGGAAGAAGCTGAGATTCAGAGCATATATTACGAATCTTTAGGAAGCCCAACAAGAGAAAAATATACATTGTCTATGACAAAAGATAGGAACTCAAGGTGTCCTTGTTTAATTTGCATCTTCACAAGGAAATTTAAACTAAAATGCGAACTGCTAATATAATACAAGACAAAGCAGAATAGAATGATATAAAATGGGATATCCATAATCATTATCATTTGAAAATAGATAATAACTTAACCCATAGAAGTGTTTAATTAAATTGGAAACCAGACACGGAAAGTAGTTAGACATACATCATAAACAATTAAGGAAGTGCAGAAAACTTGACCGCAATGAGCACATACAGAAAATGGCTATAGAAAACACTTGAAAATCCGAGAAATATAACAGAACCTCAACTGATTCACCGAAGATATGGAGTCAATTGCCAATTAAAACAGAAACAAAACACAAAGGTACGTTCAATAGGTGACCTGCTAAAAACTTCTCTCAAACCAGGCTCAGAAATTTAAAAAATTGTGATATTGCTATCAGGATTTAACTGTGTAGTTTTTGAGTCAAACTCATTGACCCATAATTCATGAGTAGTGGTTCAACATGAACCCATCTCTCATGAGAATGAATGGAACACTTAGCACTCATTAGATCTAGGTGATGCTGTTCCATTCATTCTCATGAGAGATGGGTTCATGTTTCGCATCTGTGAGCATCACCTAGATCTAATGAGTGCTAAGTGTTCCATTCATTCTCATGAGAGATGGGTTCATGTTTCGCATCTGTGAGCATCACCTAGATCTAATGAGTGCTAAGTGTTCCATTCATTCTCATGAGAGATGGGTTCATGTTGAACCACTACTCATGAATTATGGGTCAATGAGTTTGACTCAAAAAATACACAGTTAAATCCTGATAGCAATATCACAATTTGACTTGCTGTGGAAAAATATCTCCTACTTATCAATTTAAAAAATGTTAATAATGAAAAGACGTAATAAATAAGCACGTGGGCACGGAAACTGACTAAAAATCCCACATTTGTTGGTGCCTAAACTGTTATACATTGGAGTTATCACACATTTTCAACAAAAGTTATAAAATGAACTCTAATTAACAATCAAACACATTTCATAGGGCTAGATCAAGAGGTTTTCATACCAAAACATAGAACGTAAAGACTTGAAGCAATAGGATGGTAATGCATCAAAGCACATCCAAGTCCAAATATGAGAAATCTCAAACAATTTCTGGAGAAAATTACCGTGAAGTAGGGTGTATCATCGTCCTCACCATCCTTTTTGGCTCCTCTGAAATCAAAACCTCTTTTCTTGTCATGCAACTGCACAAGATAGTCAAGAACAGTTCAAAGTCATTTCGACCAAAGCATTTGAAAAGTTACCTGAAACAAAACACAATCTTTGAGGCAGGAATTATGATCTAATATGGCAATGAAATAAAAAGTTCCATTTCACCTGAACTGAATTGGCAATAAATGCTAAACGGTATGAAAGATCTCGCACACCAAGAGATTTAAGCCCACGAACTCCTTCATATCCACTAGAAGCACTTCGGTTTTGAGGACCTTCCCTGCGAGACTCTGCTCTGTCACCAGGAGAGGCCAAGGCTGATACATCTGGAATGACAACAATTGTGCCTGTGAATATCACCCTGAAACAAAAAATTAAATAAGGTCAATAGTTAGAAAGAAGTAGAGAGAAAAAAGTAAAACAAAGTTTTCTCTCCTAAACCTGAAGAGGCAATAATAAGGCAGATGGCTGCGAGACCACTAAAAGAAAAAAGAGTAATGTTGGACCCATTTGTCTATATAACCAAAAATAACATATAAAGATTGTTCTTTCTGATAATGACTTACAACCTTTATTAAAAACTAATTTAAGCACTTAAATATACTCACGAAACACATTCAGTAGAGACAACTTACTTGTCACCAGCCCTTGCCTGCTCTACAATCTCGTGGCGAAGAATGACATCTAAGGACCGTGGAAGAGACCCTGCAGGTATCTCTTTAGAAGTTTCTTGCATTCGAACTCTCTGCCAGTCTGCAAACTTGCTTTCTTGACGAAGAAGGGCCCATCGGTCCCGATTTGCACAAGTAGCATTTACACAGATGACAGGCTGGCATCAAGTTATCGCAATCAGATGATGTCTAAAGGACTTATTAATAAGGCAAACAGTGATTTCTTCGATGTTTGACATGTAATTACAATATAAAAATAGTTCTCTCTACAGCAAACCATCTTTCATAACATCCTAAATATTCTTTAGAAGTGGATAGATCTTCGGAAAAAATCTTTGGAATTTGTCTTCAGGCATATATTCAAATAATTTTTATACAAGTTGTAGCAAACGTCGCTAAATTAAAATGAAATTTAGTTCAGATACAACTTGTGCACACATGGGGTCAAATGCAAGTGCTTCCCAACAAAAGCATCAGGTAAATGACATCAAATCATCCGCCAGCATAATTAAGAAGCTATTTATCAAGTAGCCTATGTAGGAAGAATATGGAATCCACCACACAATTCATATATACTATGTTCAAAAGTGAAGTCAAAAGCATAAGAATAGCAGATACCTGTGTATACTTAAATTGTTGTTCAACATTTTTTATCACTCCTCCACAATCCAGACACTTGAAAGTCCCCTGTAAGAGCTCAGGCCGCACCTCACTTGTTCGAGTTACAACTCCACTTACAGCTACCAGTTTCCCAATTTCAGCAGTGGCCAGATCTCTCAACCTATGCAAATGCAAACACCTCTTTACAACATTTGAAATTTTCGTCAAGCCTGTGCGTTTTAAGAAATTGTTGTAACAATTCACAGATCCGTGAAGAATCCCGGTGCTATTGTGATAATATTAGCAGTAGAGAAACACACTAACCATATAGGGTTGTCTTGTGTTCAAATTATGAACTGCCCACGCTTTCTAAGTTCTAACATTATAGTAAAGTAAGGAAGATCTAAGTCAGAGGTTGATTATTGCATTGTTCATAGAGAGTTAACATGGATTTGAGGAGAAGATGTCTCTCAAAGAATGTGGCTTGAACAATCAAAAGTCACAATTCTACACTCCTTCAGAGAAATTCAACAGGCAAGGGACAAGTAGCTCAGTAGTAGACCAACCTCTCACATATCAACAATATGCATTGGCCCTGTCGTGAGTTCCAGTGTTCTCACATTTGCAAGCAATATCAACATATATTGCAGGTCCCAAACCTCATTTTAAGTGTAAAAGTAGAATAGCAATGGGCTTCAAATAAAAAAAGAAATGATAAGCATTGAAACAAAAATCTGTCAATCTAAAGACTTGGCCTCGATTCATTATGTTATTGAAGATATTGTTCTGGCATCCTAAAAGTTGATTAGGTGCTCATTTTAAAAATAGAACTGCGGCTTAAACACCATAAATAACGCGTGCTTCAAGAATTGCTTAAATAGGAAATAATATTGTTTACCTTCGCAGAGTTGGAATATTGTAGATTGCTAAATTCACATCCTTGTTGGGATCATCGTCTGCTATGTAAGTAGGTCTATGCTGGATCACAAATCTCTTGCATGCATTTCTCAGGTATGGCTCAAACCTGCAATATATCATACAAGTACAACACTTAAAGTCTCAAAAGTGGATTTGTTAAACAACCCGGGACAGGTTAATTACAGACCACAAATATACATAAGTAAGCATCTTTTCAAAATAATCCCTTCAAAATTGGTGAAGCGATTGAAAGTGATGTTTATGAAAGAGGGCTAGTATGGTGCCAAATGTACTTTTAGGAGGGTTAAGTTCTAAACAGACTGTAAAGGAATTTCCTGTCAGGGGATAAACACTTTAACTAAAGGCCAGGCAATCCCAGTTACCACACGAGGATTAAACTGAATGGCAAGAGTAATCACCTTATATCATACAGGAAAGCATTTTCAATCCAGGAGGGTTAACTCGAATAAAATACACTATATTACACAGGGCGAAAAAGTGATTGTAACCAATCATAATAAACGGGCCTTTGAAAATTACTGAACTAAGTCATCATGGTAAACAGAGTCAGAAAGAGATTTGCAGCACCGATTATTTTCATCCAGAGATGATGTTAACATAGCATTCGACATGACTATAATCTCAATTTCTGGATATAAGAGTGCATAACAGAGGAAAAAAACTCAGATCCATAACACCAAAGAAGACCAGGACCCTAAAAGAGACTTCAAGCCCTCACGAGATGGTTCAAAGGGATCATCCACAGTATGAAAACAAATAACAGTAGAAAATAAAAAATAAAAAAAAAGGCAGAACAACTTTTGTTTCTCTTTTAATAGACCTTAGAAACTCGTCAGAAATGGCCTGCTGCAGGGTGTCGTCAAACTGCATGACATGGCTGAAATCGACATATAAAGTGGTGGACTCTCTGGCTCTCATTGATTCCAGTTCTGCCTCATATAACTTCTGTCTCCCAGAAACTTCTCCACTCGCTGCAGAGGCACCCATATCCACTGAAAACCTGCAACCACACCGAAGAAAACAAAACTAAAACACATTTCCACTCCTCTCAATAACGCAGACTAAACAAACCCAGCAGCTTTAAAGAGGGCAAATGTATGCAGAAATGAAATAAAAGGTTTACGTGTTGAGAAACTCCAGGAAGATATTTTCGGCCCATTGAGCTTTTGGATCTCCGCCAAATCCTTCCATTTTCTTGATGGGTGGAGAGAAGATTGATCAGAACCAGCAATGATATGCAATCGGAAAGAAACTTGGAATGGGATAGACTGTGAGCACGCCTAGGTTTGAGTATCCCACTTTCCCGCCAAAATATGAGTATCCCACTTTCCCGCCAAAATATAGCGCAGAAAAATATTCCACGTGGATTAATAAAATTGATGTGGCTGGTGACCTGTTATTATTAACTGGGGAGATTTTATTATGCATCTTTATATGTGGTGGCAATAAGATGTTTATATATGGAGAAACTTCCATTATTAGTCCTGCCTATTTGTAGGCAGAGACTTGTGTTTTCATGTCAACTATCTCTTATTAATTTGCATTTCTTTGTCAAGTATGTAACTTCATTTCTAATGTTATGTGTAATATTTTTAGACAATAGAAATTAAATTTCTGAAAAATGGAAAAAAAATTAAATTTTTGATTGGATTATAGCATTTTTTCTTGGGGTAAAAATAATTTATTAGATTAATAAATACCAACAAAAATAAATGGTGGAGAGATGTTTTGTTGCATTCTCTCGTTCACATGTCTTTGGTATGGTTTTCTTAATGGCAATTTAAGTTTTGCAGCTGGCACTTTTAATAACATCGTCCATTGTGCATTTGTTTCTAGCTTTTAGCAGCGTCAGGCTAGGTAGGGTTTTCTTAGGTAGGGTTTTCTTTCAATTCTGCAAACTCGCTTTTGTTCCGGGCACATCCAACTTATCTCTGTTTGCAAAAAGATTGTGAGTGTTGACTGGTATGTTTATCTTATTTTATGTTTTGCGATGTAAATTTCAAAATAGAACATTTTAATGGTGAATTAATTTGAGTTATAAGCAGTGCCATTGATTTCATTCAGTTTTTGTTATTACAGGGTTTTATACTTTATTTTAGTTTGTTTGTGGGTTTGGTTTGAAAATGTCATAAAATTGGAAAAAGAGAATGTACAAATTCATGCGCGAGACTACAAATTTCATCGATGTAAATGATGATGATGGCATGGCATTGGTGGAATTTTTGCCCCCTTCGAATTTTCTCCTATATCAAAATGGGATATCTCAGATTTTTGAAGCCCTAATATTGAAAGTTTCATGTTCTCTCTATTTTCTTTGAATGGCTACGATAAAGGTTTGGGTAAAAGGTTTTTTTTTTTCTTTCTTCCCTGGAGTAAATTTTAATATATATTTTTATCAATTATGAGTTTGAACTTGATCAAACGCTCACTGCGGCTCTATTCTTTCAATTTGGTAATGTGCAAAGGGTAGATCTCATAAATATGAGAAATTTATGCTATCAGAGTTTTGTTTGCAGTGCATTGCTTACACGGTGCAGCTTGTGGAAGCACTTCACGACTATGATCATAAAGGCCTAGCAACTGAAATCCTAGGTGATAGCCCCCATTGATGTTCATGTCATCTTGTATGGGAAGTCTATCACTGTTCAGCGGTCCACTGTTGCAGTTTATCCGTGTCTCTTAGAGCACATTTGCACGGAGGCTAATATGTTGTATGTTAAATCTTGGTAGAAGACTACTGAAAAGTATGGTCAAATTGTTGCTACTAATCACTAATCATCCATTCTGAAGTGAGTAAAGAAAGTTTTCATCTTTCTATTGGTATCCCTTCCCTGTATAAGAAGTTTTGGTTGCAAAAAACAACTGTCTAGTATAGGAATAGGTCCAGAATGGTTCCCAGCAAAGCCAAAAAAGTAAGCATCACAGTTTATAGGCCGAGACAACAACAGGCAAACTTGTAGTCATAGGGTATGGTCCCATTCAAGAAAATTAGATAGATGGAGCTCGGGACTATAAATATTCACATTAGCATTTTCTTGTTGCTAACTCAAATCTGTCCAAAGCAGAGCTACACTATCCTCCCTCAGCTTGTTAGTTTATCTAATTATTTTCTACAGCATGTGTGCCAGAACAGGTGCATTTGGACTGATTTTCAGCACGCAAAGTTTATGTTTTAAATCATCATATAGATTACTTTATGTCGAAACTTTGTGGGTTTTTAAAAAAAAATTAGACTTTTAGTTTGAATGTTTCTTTATGTAAGGATTTTAGTCGAACATTTTTTTATCTTTGGAGGATTCTTACCCTTTTCTTTTCCCATGTCAATATTTTGTTTTGAAGCTATCGTGGCAGAAAAGGTCTTTCTGCTGGCCAATATTAAACAGTAACTGCTCATAGTCAAAAGTAGACATAAATGTCATGCCTACGAATATTACAATTGACCTTTCCAAATATTGTACATATTAAATTGTGTTTCAACTGCCTATATTGTTTTCCTTGGAATTTTGGACTATGATTTTTTAACAACCTCTATTGTTTAAAGTCCACATTGAAAAAATAATATTTAGTTAGTCGCAACATTTGTTGTCAATTAAGAGAGAGGTTTGGGTTACTCCTCATGAAAACTGAAGCTATTAGAGGGAGTTTATTTAGCCTCTTGTATGCAAAGTGACAGTAGCTAGCTGGTATGTGCAGTCAATTATTAATCTCTGTCCAGATTTACATTTACTGGCAACAAATTGGGTGGTCTTGTAAAAATTTATAGAGTGACCTAATATGTACAAAAAACACTTCTTATTGAATCTTCTGAATTCATTCTTTGAAATCTGAAAGCTATCACACAAATATTATTTTTATCTATATTAATCTTGTATTTTCTAAGGTTTTGCTTTTCAATATTTGAATGTGTCATTCTACCAGATAAATAGATAAATAGTCAAGCCAAACAAAAAACCAAACCACCTTGTAATTATCGAGCACTGGATGAAGTACATCACTGCAATTCAATGAAGCTAATGTTTAGTGTTTGATCGTAGATAAACATAAGTTAAAACTGAGAAAAAGAATGTTTGCACGAGCAGTGAGCAGAATATGATAGACTATAACACTTTATAATAGAAATAGGATCCAGCTGAAAATAAAAGACAAAATAGTTAGGACTGCTCTGAACAACTTGCCAATACAATTTTAAAGAACATTAAATTTAAATATCCATATTGTGTGCACAGACAAGCAAAGCTATAGTGATTACTAGATTAGAATTGAATCCAATGAAAAGGGTGACATCATATGGCACAAATACTATGAACAATACAGTTGGTTCTAGTTACAATCACTATGGAGGTATAAAGTGTGAACAGAGAAGATAGCAGCCCCGCCTAGAATTTTGAACCAGAAAGCTGTAACAACTGCTACTGACCTTGAAAAGTAGAGAAGCAAGAGTTCTTATATCTAGTGCATGCAGCCTAGGCCCTGCAAGACAGAGGAAAAGCCACACTGTAAATACATATGATTCTATGTAGACGTTGTTGGACGAAAATATAAAGAATTAAATAAAAATTTACAAAGAATTTAATTGGGAAACCACGTCTTCTTTTATTTTGGCAAAGAATATGCATGTCAATGCATTGATTGATAAATGAAATACCCAGAAGCCATGCAATTGCAAAATTCTATTGATATACAAGTGGAGATATGCAAGCACCCCAACTAATAAAGGATGGGATATCATGTTTGTGTTGTTGTAAAGTTCATATAAATAGTCGAGAGGGTATAGTGGCATTATCAAAGTGCAAAGTAACGTAAGAATGCATACAACAATAGACCATGTACGAGGTGTATACTCCAACTCGCCATCTGTTTAAGGCAAAAGCACAAGATAATCCAAAGTCACACTATCTATATATCAGTTTTAGATCACTGCCATTTTTCAGTATTTTGTCTTGAGTTTGGCTCTTGGAAGCAATAATCTTCATTTTCCACTGCCCTGATAAATTAGTGCAGGCTGCCAGCTTCCTATGGTCTGTAGTTTTCTTTGTTTTTGTCTTTCTCAGCTACTTTAATACCTTTTATGCTATTTACCTAACAAAGTTTTGACACAAATGACTTTTAATGTAAAAATTTCAAGATGAATGTTGAATTATCAGGTGAGAGAAACTTTTTTTTTGTTTGTTGAAACAGATGCCCAAAGTGTCTATCTTGCCCATCTAATAGATTGTGAAAAGTTGATTTTTCCTTGTGTAATTTTTTTTTTGAGAAAGATAAAATACAATGCAGTTTTAAAATTGGTGAGTTCCACCCTTTTGTTTCTCATCTGAAAAACTTGGAACTTTATATAAACTAGAATGTTGTTATATTTTTCAGGTGAGAAATCTCTATACAATAACAAATCAGAAGAAATTGTCGATAGAAGAAGAGCATCTCAATTTCCAATTGAAGGTATTTCATTTTAAATTAGGAAGAAAATAGCCTCAGAACTGACCAAATTACAAAGAATACAATTCAACTTTGTGAACCTCCCCTTGAATATATTCATTAAAATTTGTAAAATGCTCTTCTTTTTAAAGAAAATCAAAGATAGCATACTAAAATCTAACATTGATCTCATAGCCTGAGTAGTTATCTAGTGTTTTCCTGCTTTCTATTTTTTTCTGAATATGTATATTTTAATGAATATATTTTCAAGCATATATTTACTAAAAAACAAAAATACCTCAATGAACTTTGATGAATCATCAATCAACCCATTGGACAAGTCAGTTTCTAAGCTTTGTTGATATCTGGTCCATTTGCATTGATGACACCTTATGGCTCCCTGTACCTGTGCAGAAGAAGCCTAACCTTTTGTAAACTTCTAATGTTCTTTTATGCTCATAAAACTTAATTGTAATTGAAATGCAAAGTATTTTGATCTTATTAATTATGAATATCATTTTCATCATCTTATTGTCAAGAGGTGAGCCAAGTATGCAGATGCTCTCTCTCTCTCTCAATGTAACTGTGTTTGTTAACACACTAAAATTTATTGGAAGATTTTGCTCTTAATGCATTGTCTTTTACTTTGTTCATTTATTTATTGTGTCATTTGCTTTTCATTTAACTATATTCAAGTTGACTATTGATTATGCTAATCTGTTTTAGCAGGGTACTAACAACTTCTACAAGATTGAAGCCATCAAACACATACCACAGGTGAAGTCTTCATGACTTTAATTACTTTACTTTCACAATAACTTAGTAGATAACATATGTTGTTCTGAATGATTATATGCTTATTATACATTTCATTGTAGATCTATTATTTATCATTCTATGCATGCTATCTATTGTTATATGTATGTTGTCAATTACCCTCCTCATCCATTGATAGATTTGATATTTTATTTGTTTTGGCTTCTGCCCATCGAGTGAAAATCAAGTAGCTGGTATGAGCTATCAGTTTTTGCATATATGCCTGCATAATACAATTATGTAATGTAATATGGTTGCATGTATAGAGGCCATTGAATTTGAACCATGAAACTGGTACATGTCCATACCTGGTTTGATATCCTTTTGTGGCTTTTAACTAAACCAATCAGCCTAACGACTATAGCTTTTTCTTTTCAGAAATTGTTACTAGAACAACCTTGGCTTGTCTCTTCTTTAGCAATTACTTTTTCTTCCCTGTTTGGGTTGTTGTAAGTGATCTTAGTAGTTGAACAACATTGTTTCAGGCTACTTTCTATTCCTATGTTTAATTTTGTCTGATTAACTTCGAAGGAATTGACCTAATCAAATTTTTAGTTGGAATAATTTTTTAGCCATGAATCAGAACTGCTTTTATTGCTAGTGGTTTTTTTATCATTTTAGTCTGCTATTAAAAACAAGTTTTCTTAGTTTAACTATTATGGGACCTTCCAAGACAATAATGACCAGCAGACATATCCAGCATTCTCTAGTTTCCAAATTCTTTATATATTCGTCCAACCTGTACACAGATACGTATATGCTTATGACATGGATTTTTGTCTGCCTTGCAGGGCTCTAGCTACGCTGCAAATAAAAGCTCTTTTTCCTACAACGTTATTGTACAAGGTCAGTTGTTGTAGTTACATCTTTCTAATTCAGAAATTAAAAAAAAATTGTTGTTTCCTTTGTGCCCACTTAATAATTACCTAGCAGAAGTACCTAGAATCAACTTCTATATTATGCCTTCTTTGTCCATATTTCACACTTCGTAGTCCACATATGCTTAAACTAATCCCATTACAAGTTCATTTTCCTTCATCAGTCAAATGACCAATATATTTCCAAACAACTCTCAGAAATCTGGACAAATGCCAGAGACACCAATCATAGTAGAAACATACAAAGTCACTGACCAATCATAGATAGTGTCTATTGACGAGGCACTTGACAATATGCATTGCTTCCGAATTGATTCATTCAACTTCAAGGTTGGTGATTGCCTGTTTGACACAGTTCATGTATTACTTCACTGTCGTTACACACCCATCGAACTTCGCAATGGTCTTGTGGACCATTTCTTGCACTGCCTTCATAATGGCTCTTCTATAGCTTTAAACTCCTTTCAACATGAACTACACCCATCAGTGCTCAATAGTTTGCATGGGGTGAATGACAAGACCACGTACCTGCGTAGGATGAGACTTTCAACAACAAAAATCAACACAGCTGGTGAGTGTGGCCTTTGGGGAGACACATTCTATATTCATTGGCTCGCAAGTTGGTTAAACATATCTATATGTATTTGGTCTCTAACACGCAAAAAACCATACCTGCATTTCAATAAAGATGCAGGTCTTTTTGACATATCAATCCTTTTCCATGATATTAATCCATTGGCTGGGCACTATGAACCTATCTTCTCAAGAAAAATTACATGTAACCAACCCCAAGTTATGCAACCACATTTGCCAATTCTAACTTGCCAAGCCACCAATATCTGGAATATAATTGCAAAAGCATTTGACAAAGTTGGCCTTGAACGATTGCCTGCATTTGTTTCTCCATGTGGGGAAACCATGTTTGCTGCTATAGCTTTCTTGGCTGATAATCACTTCGATGCAATTTCATTACGCTTGTTGATGGTGCAGTCATTAGCCAATGCATTGACTGTTCAAAACAGATTTGCCCTACATTGCTTTAACACAGTTGAACAACCTTCAACATCAAACAACAATACTCCCCTGCAACTACAAACACTAATTTCTAGGATTGGAATACCATATGCTGAAAGCAGCCTTGAAGGTTATGAATTTTGTTTATTCTAGCTTTCATACATATTCCATACAGTTATATACGTATGGGAAGCAATTTCACAGCCAACAGTTAAAGTATATTGCAATTGCATAGAACTAGCAACAAACATTAACTTAGTTTGTTTCAAACACAGTTCAAAACATTGTCATTATGAGCCGCTTCAATCAAAACATCAAATGTCAAATGAAATACATGCAAACATACACAACTTGTTCCAAACTATGCCAGCTGATCAACTTCCATGCCCTGCAACAATCACAGAACCTAAAAAAATTGCATCTTTGCCCACCCAAAAAAAAAACCTCATTGCTCATTGCGATGCTTGAAAAAATGATATGCAATAAAGATAGTTACTTAACAGTAATGACCACTGCCCAGGCCACTCAAACAAGCACTCCTACAAACCAAAAAATACCACATTCACAGGCCAAGACAAGATATACATTTCGCAAGACAAGGTCAACCCACCAAACAACAAGCCATAGATATCCGACTACACAAAACAATGCAATCCGAATATCTATTGACCAGTACCTGCGAGCAATTAATGATACACCTACTTAAGCATGTTCTCTATGTGAGATGTTGTATTTCCAAAAAGACATCTACAAAATCAATAATGAATTTGTTCATGCTTTCTCTTTGCTCTCACTTTCGACTGATAAGAAAACAATTTCAATGGGTCAAACAATCTGCAACAAATGTATCAAAGTTGTAACAATTGGCAAAGTCCTCGCCTTTGTTGCTCCATGGAACATAAGACACAATAAACAGATAAATATTGTGCACTCGTTGACTGGCCTAGAAGAAAGACTTGTCTCTTTACGTATAGCCTTTGCACAAATAAGACAATTAGGATATAAAAGGGCACAATACGACTTGAATGGTACAATCATCAATGTCCTTTTTTATTTCAATAGAGTACAACAAGCATTGCCTAGACAAATAGATGAAACAAAAACAATAGCAGTCAAATTGAAACATAAGCTGCAATATGAAAATGCTTTTGCGCAAGGAAATATTAGTCTTTCTTGTGTGATGGAAGCTTTAACCATCTTATCGAAAACACCATTGTATACAAAAGAGAATAACTCAATAAATAAAGATTGGGAGAGTTTGGTTGCAAAAAAAAAACAAGAGATGCACATAGACATTGACACAAACACAGACATGCATGATGCTCTTTCTGACAGCGAAGAAGAGCCTTTATCAAAATCTCTTATTCATTGGTTTAATGACTCACATTCAATCAAAGACCTTGATACAACAATTATTGAAATTGCACCATCTGAAGGCTTTAAACCTCTTGGCATTTTTTAGGACACCTACTCAGAAGAAATGAATTTCCCAACATTGTTTTATGGGTTTGCACAACCAAAAGACGTCATAGGAAAAATTACGTACCAAAAAATAGCAAAGTGGGAGCTTATGCATAAAGACAATGACTTTGCAACACACATAACAAATTTTTTTTTCAAAGCTATCAAAATAAGCATCCAACAAATATCCTCGTTAGCATGGGTTTGTATAAGAAAAGCTGAATTAAAAGGTGAAAAGTTATATGCAAAGGATGTGCGCAATTCTGCAAATCTAGAAAAAATATTGAAATCCCCATTAGGCTTTAGATCACTAAGAAGTATTCAAACATCGCCTGACTATTTAGAAAATACTAGGAAAAATATATTTGCAATGATACGACAACTAGGGCCACCAACTTTCTTTGTTACACTAACAAGTGCTGAGCACTTTTGGGAGCCATTATGCAAAGCATTGCAACAAATATCAAGTACAAAACATACCAAACACAATGAAACTATAGAAGATAAAGACCTTGACTTTGAAATCAGGAAAAATCCAGTCCTTTGTAGTCGCTATTTCAACCATAGGGTAAATGCATTTTGAAAGATGATGCTGAAAAATGAAGCCTTGTTTGGCAATGTGTTTGACTATTTCTTTGTTACTGAATTTCAAAACCGAGGAAATGAACATGTCCATTTCATGTTGTGGATTGCAGATGCACCCATATATGGACATTGCAAAAACATTGACATAGAAACCTTTGTTGACAAGTACATTTCATGTGACTCTAGCTTACTAGATACAAATCTTGCCAAAATGCAAACACATCACCATACAAAAACATGCAAAAAGTACAAAACATCTAATTGTCGATTGAGCTTTCCCTTGCCCCCCATGAGGAAAACAACAATATTAGAACCCTTGCAAGATACGAGTCCAACAATCAAAGAAAAGGCAAATATTTTTTTAAACAGTTAGAAAATAAACACTACACAAAAGAAGTCACATTTGACGATTTCTTGCACGAATTCCAAATTGATGAAACTGATTACATTGCAATGTTACAAGCCACATTATCACGAAGAATTGTCTTACTAAAAGAAAGCTAGCTGATGTATGGATAAATGCATTTGCTAGAGAGGTCCCAGCACTATGGTATGCAAATACAGACAAACAGTTTATATTAGATGCATATGTTGATGCATCTTATTGTAGTTCATACATGACAAAACAAGACAAAACATTGTCACTTGCATTAAATGCCAATTGCAAAAACAATCTGTCCATGCTTACAATGAAAAGATACATTTCATACGGAAACTAGGCAATGCATTACTTAACTACTAGCAAATGTCTAGCCTCCAAGCTGTTCATATTGCACTCTCATTGCCATTGCGTAAAAGCTCAAGGAAAACCATTTTCATCAATAATGCACCACCAGAAAAAAAAATTTGATGTTAAAATGCCCTAAGCTATTAGCAAAGGAGCAAGATGACTCTGAAAATATCATGTATGCCTCCGCAATAGAAAAATACATACAATGACACCAAGTCTTTGACAACTTGTCATTGGCAGAATACACAGCCTTTTATTCAAGCAACCCATCATAGCCCAAAAAAAGGACAAAGCCACAAATAATTCATTTTGTAAAATACAATCTGCATATTGATCACGAAAACTACTGTAGAGAAAAACTTATGCTTTATGTGCCCTTTAGAAACAATGAACAATCCTTATTGCTTGGCCATGAAACATGGAGTGCAGCATTTGATGCAAACAAATCACAAATTATAAATATTGAAAAAAAATTGTCGCACAAACTTATAATAGATGGGGAGACATTGAATAGGCTGCAATAAAAACCAACAATGATAATGACCCAACGATAGACCTTCGCAATTGCCCCGACCAAAGAAAAGAAGAAAATGGAATAGAAAAATATGACATAGCAACTGACCTGGACTATGGAAAAAGTAGAAAACCCATTCATGCTACTTCTTACACATTATTCTCAGAAATAGCCCACCCATTCTTGCTTTGCAACCAAGAATATTTCAAACTGCGAAGACAATTTTACAAAGATCAACAATCGATAGTTAAAGATGTGTTGATGACAAAGATGCTTGCACCTACCAAACCACTATATTTATTCTTGACAGGGGGTGCGGGCACGGGAAAAACTTTCATAGCAAAAGTTCTTTTCCAAGCAATGATTCGAATCCACGATAAGCAGCTTGATAGCGACCCGCTCAAGCCTAAAGGCATTATTGTTGCTGCCACAGGCAAAGCTGCATTCAATGCAGGTGGCACCACTGCACATTCTATTTTCCATTTTCCATGTAGTTCATCAAGGATGCTACCTTTGTCCAGATTCGAACACACTCGACAACCTAGGCAAAAAACTAGATCAACTAAAGCTTTTGCTCATTGATGAGGCCTCGCTGATTGGCTCTAGAATGTTATACAATATTGAAAGAAGGCTCCGTCAAATCAAACACACACCAACAAAACCATTTGGCAATGTTGATATCATATTTTGTGGTGATTTGTACCAAGCACAACTTGTATGTGATTTCTGGATATTTGAAGCACCAACAATTAGTGGTGAGAAAATACCATATACATTTTGGCTTGATAATGTCTTATGCTTTGAATTGCACACTGTAGTAAGACAAACAGATCAACATTTCATATTTGTTCCTAACCATGCAAGAGTTGGCCAACAAACTGATCAAGACATCTCCTATTTGAATACAACATGTTACAAAGCTCCTCCCATTGATCCAAAATTCCCATATTTGTTCCACAAAAATATAGATGTCGATGAACACAATAGGAAAATGTTGAGCTTCTTGCCTACTAAGCTTTATGCATTTGAAGCTATCGATAAAAAAGACTCCCCCATTGAAAATATCCGCTCCCAAGTTGAGAAAACATCATTGCCAAGTACAATCTATGTTAAGCCAAGAATGTTGGTAGAACTAATTGCTGGGAACGTAGATACACAAGACGGACTTGTCAATGGTGCTGATGGCATTTTCCAATTGCACGCATCTGATCATGAAGACATCATATGGAGTCAATTCAATGACCCTGCAGTTGGAAAATCACGACGCCAAAAAATGCAAAGCCTATACACAACCTTTATTTTGCCTTCCTGGACTCCAATAATGAGAATAGCTAGGAAAGTTAAAACAGCTACAAAAATTGTAACTCAGACACAATTCCCTCCCCAGCTAGCATCTGCATGAACCATCCATAGAGCACAAGGCCTGACAATGGATTCAATTGCTTTTGATCCTTGCAAAGTCTATCAGCATAGTCTAGCCTACACTGCTTTGTCCCGTGTAAGAAACATTGAAAAACTGTATTTGATGCACAAACTGCAACATCAAAACTTTAGAGTGTCCCATAAAGTCGACAATGAAATACAACGCCTCCAAACTCTGGCACGATGGAAACTTCAATATACCCTTTCATCTACTTTGTCAGAAGGTCTCATCATATGCTCTCTTAATACTCGAAGCTTTGCACTGCATGCACAAGAAATAGTCCATGACCATGATTTACTAAAAGCAACTGTACTTTGCCTCCAAGAAACAAAAGACAAGACTCATAAAAACCTAGACATGCTAAATGGAAAATTCAATTGTTATACTTCATTGTTTATTCATGGGCTTTTGACATGTTGCGCCAAAACAACTACATTGTTACAGTCTACTACTTTTGCAACAAAATCTCTAGAATCACTAACTATTGATCTTTTGCATCTTGACAATACTCTACGCATTACAAATGTGTACATCACTCCAGGCGCACCCATCAATGACATTGTTAATCTTATAGTAAACATCTTCAGCACCCTACCACCAAATTACAAACTCATAATTGCTTGAGACTTCAACATTGACATGCTACGCTCCACAAAAGCACAAGCATTGCTTATACAACTTATGCAACAATACAAATTGTCTTTGCTCACTGATAAACCAACAACACATACAGGAAGTTTATTGGATCAGTTTTGGATACACAATATCGATATCGCTCAAGCAAAATTCACTATTCTGGACACATATTGGTCAGACCATTTTGCAATATCTTTACAGCTTCACCTCTAACCTGCACACTTGGAATCTGATATGGCCACAACAAAACAACAGGTTTGATTCTTTCATTATCTTGTGCAAAATTATTCTATTGCTAGTTTATTTGAATTTTCTTACAAGCCTATCTTATATTTGATGTACTTCTATTTTGTTTCATTCTACTTTATATCCTGTGGCTATCTTCATTGATCTAGTCATTGCCTTTTAATTTGTTTTAGAATAAGATGGAGCCATCCAAAAAAAAACATCAGATATTGAAAGTAGCTCCATAGCCTCTGAAATGCACAAACAAAGTTCTAATCCTGACCATATCAAAGGCCCAATGTCCAACAATTTATCCTTTTTCAACACACACACACACACACACATGTACATATGTTTTTAAATTTTCAATCTATACTCAATCATAATACTAAATTTTGTTATGCATTTTTCGTAACTCTATTCACGTCCTCCACTGAACAACAAACCCCTCTAGAAGATGGCAACAACTCTGATGACAAGCAGCATGAAAAAAGGCAAGACATATTCTCCACTTTTAACACTCTTTCCATCACCTTTTATACTGTTGCAAAACCTAAAATCCACATTTTCACCTTCTCACAGAATGAAATTGGAAGCACACCATGCATCAAGCATCATTGAAATATGTACAACTCAGTCTGCCACCACCTTTGAAGGTGATGTGCTTGTAACTTACAGTCCTACTTATGCCAAAAACCCCACAAGCCCAACATAAGCACCAATAGTGCATGTTTATCTCATCGACAGTGATGGGAAAATGACCATTACAACAAATGTCACCAGTCAATTAATTGATACATTTCTTGCACACCTCTTGCCCGACTCAAGTGTTCGCATAACAAATTTCACAATAAAGAAGAAAACACAATACGAAAGAGGTGATGTTGACTACTGCCTCCAGTTTATTGCAGACACATCCATCCAAACCATTGATAGAGTCTGCAACCAGCGAAAACTCATGCTTGATACAACAATAAGTAAACTCATACACTCACCAAAAAGCTACTCGGTTGGAACATTGGCTGTTATAGTAGTTGCACACAAACAAGCCCCAAACGAATTTCAACTTCATGTCAAAGATGGAGAATCCATGTCAGACACAGCCTCAGTAAGATATTCCCTCCATATACCAAACACAATTTTATGCTTTTTGTACTATATAATCCCTTCATAAATTAACAAAGATATTTCTTTTCTTTGCAACTTACAGTTCTAAGCTACCACACCAATGCTTATGCAACACTGCAACAGATACTTGCATCAGCACAAACAACATTTCTCTTGCTGAAGAATGTGGTCTGCAACGGGCCAAGGGGGACAAACACGATTAAAACAACACCAGCCACATTTATTGACAACCTCAATGATGACTGTGCAATAGCCACTCTACAAAAACTTGCTTCATCCAATACCCAAGTAAGCAACAAAAACATTTAATCTTCAAAATACAACCACAATTATAGTACAAATAACTGAAAGCCAGTTTCATATCCATACTTAAATATTCATTCAAATTATAGGTCACAGACATTTTGAAATCCATAAATGCATACTTAGCACCATACCAGCTCCTATGAACCTTATGTCACCGACCACCCTCATTGGTACAACCCTCAACCACCAACAATGCCCAATGCATCACATGTGCAAAAAACACAACCTTCGGATTTGAGCCCTTCTTGCAATGCATAGTGCAAACTGAAGATGATGTTCTTGATTGTTCCTTGCATGGAAAACTCCTTGAAAAATACTTTCCAGAACTTGCACAAACACCGTTTGAAAACTACAAAGAAAAAATGTCTTCGATGGCCTGCCTAATGCACAATTTTGAAATTCAAGGTACATTCACAATTGCGCTCAACAAAAACATCATTTCCATTGCACCCAAAATCAGCAACGTAAGATCCAAACACCCCCTAATTTGTCTTTGTACATTTTTAGAGTCCTAGTTTTACTATAATGTTTTCTAACTTCTTTGACATGTACAACCCTTTTCTTTGTACTTTGCAGATACATTAACACCTCAAAATTGGATGCAAGCTACAGTTATAGACACTTGTCTAATTTTGTAAACCTGTACATTGCATAGAACAACCAACCAAAAAGCATTGAAATGTTCTATTCCTCCACAGATTTTGAAAAGAACAAACACAGTAAAAACACATTTGTTGAATTTTGTATTTTGCAATTACCAGATTCGAATGAAAAATATGATTCTCTTTAGGCTCAAGTATCGCAAGTGATATCTATTGAAGAATTTTAGAATCACAGACGCAAAAACAACTCTTTTGTTCATTGTAAATATGACCAGCACTTATAACTGATCACATATGTAAGAATTTTCCATGTTGCCTTCGCTCCCAGAATAGGTCTCTGTCCTATCTATACATTTTGTAACACAAAATACAAATACGTTTCAAATGTACTCGTCCAACACAAAAATGATTTTCTTTTATAAATATACTCTTTCAAATATTGACTGTCATTCTTCTTTTTAATGCATATTTGATTTTGTCAGTTGTTACACATTGTAATGTGCACATTTTGTAGGCCCATATGGAATATCAACAAAGTTTTAATCACCATTGTATAGGTTCAGATGTTGATTGTACTGCCACTTTTAAATCATTACATAAAAATAGCAATGTTCTTGTTCTCACATATACCATGATATGGCTTGTAGTGCAATTTTTGCATTATATAAACTATTCAATATAGAATTTCTTTCCTCAATTAGCATAGATGCTACAAAAATAAGCTTTGCTATGGGTAAATTTACATGTTAATCCAGTCGTACTCCTATTTTAGAAAGTTGTAAAGTCCTCAATGATTTTAAAACAATGTGATTGGCAAATTGATTTTCATATTTTGTTTAATTAAGAAGTACAACCTAATGTATTTAATGTCATTTCCCCGACAAATGGTTTTTCAATGTATTGCACATGTGTTAATTGCGAACTGCAATGCATTTTACATTGGTGAAGTTGTGCAATCACAACATCTTAGACTGTAATGGTGGTCACATGTGTTAATCTTCTTGCCATATTTTTTTAGATTATAGAACAAGTCTATAGTCAATGTCCACAACATTTGTATGTCTTTTCAAGAAGCATTAAATGTGCTTCTCATTTATTTGAATGCATGTGCATTTTTTGAAACCTTGTTTTATTTTTGTTCCACTTGAAATTAATCGTCCTGCCACTTTAATGCAAGTCCATGCCCTGTTCCAAAGATACCATTTTGGCACAGGAAGAAAGCATGGGCAAAATTGTGGATTTACGCTTTACACTTGGAAACTGCATTTATTTGTAATGTTTTTGTGTATATCTTGCAATCATGGAATTCCATAAGCATTTGATTAAGAAGCATAAAACTAGCAATAACTTTCTAAATTCTAACAAGTATATACCTAATCACTAATTTCATTTTATCCATTATATTGCAATACACATTCCTTGAAGCCTTAAGCACTTGCCTTGCATTGCTTACATGCCTTGAAGCCTTAAGCACTTTCCTTGCATTGCTACTGCTCCAAATTATGTTATAAACTACCAAAATCAACAAGCAACTCATCTTAATTTATGATCTTGTATAAACTTAAATGAACAATTTTGAACAAACCTATCCCACAATTAACATTCTCATTATCTTATTTTATCAATTTTACATTCTAAGCCTTAGTTGGAAGCTTCTATGTTACAAGTCTAAACAATAAATAACATATAAAAAATTAAATATATATTGCTTCAAACTATGTTGTCCCCAAAGCAATAAGTCTATCACAAACCATGGCTCTACACGATATCACATTTTTTAACAATATCCACCAACACTAACTCCAAACTTTCCCTTCCATGTCCTCTTTATCATTACTTGCACAAGGCAGGGACTCTAGCTCCACAAAGCTCTTGTTTTATTATGTCAATAGGCATTAAGTGTGAGGATTTGCCGGGGGAAATTGTTACTCATTTTGGGAAATTTTTACAAGCACCAAATTTGACCTGTCGTTTGTTCTTCCCCAGTTGCAGCGAAGTTCTCAAGGGTTGACATTTTTTTATGGACACAGTTAAGCTCCCTACAAAATGTATTATTGACCAAATTTCAAAAATCAGAAATCTCTTCTTCATAATTTACATATTTTATGGTTGAAAACTACCAAACATTTGCAAAAAAATCACTACGTTTTCGTGAATTTGAAGAAAAAAAAGTTTGACTTTTTTTTGTCTTCGGTGTGTTTTGTGTGGAGCTTAGCCTGTGCCATTTTCCATGGGTTGTTTGGAGTACATTGGCATTCAATTTTGGGAAGGTAGTTGTCATGCATTTAATGCAATGCAGGTTTTTCACCCTTGGTGGGATGGGAATTGTTTTGTGGTTTGAACTATTGTTTTCTACTATTTACAAGTATTTTCCTTTGGTGGTCGGTGGTGGTGTTTGGGTATGGTGGAGAGAGTGTTTAAAGTGAGCAACATAGGAGAGCGAAGGTGAGAATTTCTATTGGGGTTTTCAGTGTGTTTTGATGTCGAATGTTATTGCTTGATCAAAAAAGAAGTTAATGGTTTTTTAGACTTGCAAAAACAACCTCAAAAGGTCATTAACAAAGAAAACTACTATTTTGGTTTTTGTCAAACATTAATATTGGAGTCAAGCGGTTACCTTGGCAAGCAAAGGTCACAATCATTATTAGGGTTTTTAGTGCATTTTGATACTAGCGGAATTTCATAGTTTTTTTACTTGTAGAGATGACCTTATAAGGCCATGACCATGAAAAACTACTATTTTCAATTTTAACAGACATTAATATTTAACTTGTTTATCAAATAGAATTGATGTTTATTTTTTATTTTTTATTTTTTTAAGCAAAAGTGGGATATCCACTAACCGAAATAGTAGTTTTTAAGTTTGTGACCTCATAATATTAACTTCTACTAAAAACCCAAATGGTAATTTTAATACAAAGTAATATGCTTAAAAAAACTAAGGTCTGGTTTCGTTTGGCGGTTGCAAAGGTTTTGAAGCCTCATGTTGTCTTTTTATGTTGGAGAACGTGTTTTAAGAGAGCCAACAATAAAGGAAAGCAGAGGTGTTGCAGATTTTTCTTGTTTTTTTAAGAGAATTATTTTTATGGTTTTTAGTGCAATTTGATGTTCAATGCTAATGTTTGAATAAAAAAGAATTTAATGATTTTTAGACTTGTAGATACATTTTAAGTTAGCAACAAAGGAGAGCGAAGGTGAGAATTTCTATTGGGGTTTTCAGTGTGTTTAGATGTCAGATGTTATTGTTTGATAAAAAAAGAAGTTAATAGTTTTTTAGACTTATAGAAATGACCTTAAAAGGCCATGAACATGGAAAATTACTATTTGGATTATTGCCAAACATTAATATTGGGGTCCAGCGGTTACCTTTCGCAAGTGACGGTCACAATTTTTATTAGGGTTTTTGGTGCATTTTAATACAAACATAATTTCATATTTTTTTCACTTGCAGAGACGACCTTATAAGGCCATGAGCAGGGAAAACTACTATTTCAATTTTTACCAAACATTAATATTTGACTCGTTTATCAAAGATAATTGATTTTAATGTCTGATAGAAATCGAAATAGTAGTTTTTAAGTTTGTGACCTCATAATATTCACGCCTGCTGAAAACCCAAATAGTAATTTTAATACAAAGTCATATGCTAAAAAAAACTAAGTTTTGTTTATGTTTGGTAGTTGTAGGGGTTTTGAAGTCGTGTGTTGTCTGCATATGTTGGAGAACACATTTTAAGTGAGCTAGCAACAAAAGAAAGTGAAGGTGTTGCAGGTTTTTCTTGCTTTGATTTAAGAGAATTATTTTTAGGGTTTTTAGTGCAGTTTTATGTTCAATGTTAATGTTTGATACATAAAGAATTTAATGATATTTTAGACTTGTAGAAACAATCCTTTCTCACAACAATTTCTAGACCTTACAAGACCATGAACTGGAAAAAAAAATCACTATTTGGGTTTTTACGAGACAATAATACTCGACTTCATTATTAAAGAGAAATGATGTTAATGTCTCATACAAACTTAAACAATAATTTTTAAGTTAAGGTGCAACTTTATTTTACTGCCTTGTTTGATATTGTTCATTGTCTTTTAAATTGTTTTGCTTACGTTATGAATTAACTTTTTTCATATTGTGTTACTTTGATCTTTTCAAATTTTGAGACCAACAAATATCCAATACATTTATTGTATCAAGTAATTTTTCAAAATACAAAGAGTTATACTCCATGTCCATCTTTTATTCACTTTGAATTCAATTACATGGACTTTCCAGTTATTGCGTAGTTGCTCCAAGGGAAATGCTCGCAAATAGAAAAAAATAACACTTCAAACCACAAAACAATTCTCATGCTTGCATTGCATTGAATGCATGCCAATCACCTTGCCAACATCAATTTCCACCAAATGACCCCCGCACTTGGCATAATCCCTTGGTAAGTGGTAGTTTTTAAGCTTCTGAGCTGACAATATTAAAGTTTGGTAAAAAGCCAAATAGTACTTTTGATACAAAGAAATATGCTAAAAAAATGTATAAATATTTAATGGGCCACGAAGACAAAAAAAAATAGTATTTAGGTTTTTGCCACACATGAATAGTATTTGCATTACCGTGACTACATACTAAGGAAAGTTGACAAATGAAACTATTATTTGGGTTTTTACCAAAGGTTAATATTATTACGTCATCTTCTGACTATTCAATGCTCAATCCACAAGTGGTACTTACCTTGTTGTTGTGCATTGTCTTTTACATTGTTTTGTTGCACGCCAACCACTTTCCCAACATTAATTGCCACCACATGGGCTCCGTACTCAATACAACCCCTTAATAATCGGTAATTTTTCTCACCTCACTCTCCCCTATTGCTAACTTAAAATGCTCTTTGATAAACAAGTCATATATATATATGAGAAAGTTTAACAAAGTCATGACTCTAGCCAGCCAGATATATCCATGATGTAAGAAGCAAAATAAACCCTATAGTATACTGCACTACCTTATACTTGAAATATTCAATGCCAAATGTTGAGCTAACCCCCAAAAAATTGGCATGACAGGACTAAACTTCCCAAAAATAACCATGAAGAAACAATTTAACATGATAGTTTGACAAAAACATGTTTATATCTCTCTTAATAGGATCAAGTAAAAACCCTAATTAGCATCAAAATTCCTCCATTACTGCCCTGATGGAAACAAAAAACCAATCAAACTACTATTCCTCCATTATACTTGTCGACCATCAAAAGCTGAGAAATAGGGGAAATGCACTATTCCTCCATTTTATCCCCTTGTCAAGCAGCAACATTGTGAAATTGAGACAGAGGATTATCTTCACCATTGTTTTCACTTCCTGCATCTTTGATACCCACCACACCTGCAACATTAATTGGAACCTGCAACAACAAGTGTTCATGGTCCAATAATATGAGCATTGTATTAACCTTGTCCCCGATTTTATCGGTGAGCAGCCCTCCAGTAACCCTTCTATGACGAATCAAAGCATGTTGTAAGAACCTGAAGTCCTATGCTTACAATGTAAATTTTATATTGTCATACAATGCAACACGGGCATGATTATTTAGCAACAAATCTCAGTGAAAAAAGCCACCAATATACCCTTGGCCTTCCCAGATATTATAGCCATGCACAACCACCAACAGGAATTCCTCTGAGAGAACCCTTGGCTTAACAAGCTTACGAACAATGTCTTCTAAAGTACAAAAAAGACTGTAAAAGATCCAAAGCATTTGATAGAAAAATGGAAAGAATTTAGCTAGGGAAAATAATACACCCTGTCGCTGGTGCAAGTACCTCCAAGCCAATTACTCGCTTGACATTTCTCTTGAACTGGTAGTATTTAGTGTTGAAGAGTGAACCCAAATCCTCATCAGAAGCATGACCTTCCAATGGGCATTCTTCAGGCAATGGAGGAAAATACACCCTATAATTCTTTGGTTGGTACTCCATAGTACGATAACTACACCTTAAGCAAACTTGATTTTCAACTTGCCCAGAAATCACAGACCCACTTTCACTCATCGTTTGAGAGAAGAAATGCAAGAAAAAAGGCAATTTAATGTGAAGAAGACGACACAAACCAAGAGGAAAATCGCATAGTATCGTGTCTACATGAGTAATTGAGATAATAATCACTGGATGCCTTCATACTATGTCATGGCTCATACAGGAAATAATGACGAAGTCATCACAAAAGGTCACCAAAACTTGTTTTTTTTAATATTTCGTTTAAGGGAATGTGTGATTTCCCAAGTGTACGTGCCTTAACTCCTCAGTACTCACACATGCATAAACTGACATGGTGTCATGTATTCCATACTTAACTTCCCCAAAGGCGTAGGAAGTGGACACTGCAACCTGTGGAAAGAATTTGAAAGAAATGGCACTGGCATACAACTTAGGCGAATACCATTAATTACAAAGTCCTTGAATAATACTTGCAATTACAGACATGTGTGTTAGCTGAATTAACATTATAACCCTTGGAGCCCATGAATAATGTCATTATCAACATCTAGGTGTCAACATACATCATCTGTAGCATCTAGTGTGGCCACTGAAAACTACATTATAAAATCATATACCTCGAACACCAACCTTTCTGAATTGTCGTTTCACTTTTCTCTGCTCAAAATATCTGAAAATTCTGGAAATGCATGAATTTGATCCATATCATTACTGAATTCCACCTCACACTTATCACATGCTAAATTAGTAAGGAAGTCTGCCAGCCTGTTACCTTCTTTGTATACGTGAGATATAACATAAGATTCAAACAAGTCGAATATTAATGTCTGCTAAAAATCGAAATAGTAGTTTTTCTTGCTCATTGCCTTAAAAAGCTTTGTCGCTAACTTAACATCAATTCTCTTTGATAAACGACTCAAATATTAATGTTTTCTATTAAAAAAAAAAAGAAAAAAAAGAGTAGTTTTCCCTTCTCATAGCCTTATAAGGCTGTTTCTACAAGTTTTTAAAAAAAACTTTGAAATTTTGTTTGTATCAAAATGCACTAAAAACCCTAATAAGAATTGTGACCTTCATTTGCCAAAAGTAACCGCTACCCTCCAATATTAATGTTTGGTAAAAACTCAAATAGTATTTTTCTCATTTGTGGCCTTTTTTGCAAGTCTAAAAAAGCATTAACTTTTTTTCGATCAAAAGTTAACATTCAACATCTGCATTGAAAACCCCAATAGAAATTCCCACCTTCTCTCTCCTATATTACTAACTTAAAATGATCTCTCCACCATTACCAATCACCACCACCGACTACCAAAGGAAAAATTCTCACAAATAGTAGAAACTAACAGTTCAAACCACAAAACAATTTTGATCCCACCTGAGAACAAAAGGTCTGCATCGCATTGAATGCACAACAACCGACTTCCCAAAATTGAATGCCCACGTATGTGGCACAAACCTTCAAAAATGCGTTGGCAGAACACACATCATTGTATGTATCAAAATGTACTGAAAACCCTAAATTGAATTTTCTTAAAGAAGCAAGAAAAACCCGCAACACATTTGCTTTCCTTTGTTGTTGGCTCACTTAAAACACATTCTCCAACATAAGTATTTAAGCTTCTGAGATGAGAATATTAATGCCTGGTAAAAACCCAAATAGTAATTTTGATACAAAGTAATCTGCTAAAAAACTATAAAAACATTTAATGACCTATGAAGACAAAAAAAATACTATTATGGGTTTTTTCAGGCATTAATATTCCCAACTCAAAAGCAGTCTTCAACATAACCAGACAACAAATAGTTTCCAAACCCCTACAACTGCCAAATGAAGCCAGGCTATAGTGTTTTTAGCATATTACTTTGTATTAAAATTGATATTTGTTTTTAGTAAATGTTAATATTATGAGGTCATGAACTTAAAAACTAGTATTTCAATTAATACATGACATTAACATCAATTCCCTTTGATAAACGAGTTTAATATCAATGTCTCCTAAAAACCCAAATAGTAGTCTTCCCTACATATGTCCTTATAAGATCGTCTTTGCAAGTTAGAAAGCCCACAAAAATATAAATTTATATGTATTTATTTTAATAAATATTAAATAATTATATTTATTAATAACTTGAAGTATCATATATAATATATACGATTTAAAAAAGAAGTTTGAATATTTAATTTTATAATTAAATAAGTTACCATTTTATAAAGATTTGATGAGAACCACATATTCTAACATGCCAGACCAGTGCCTATCCAATGGGTATGGAGTCGCTTTAAATGAAAAGACCTTTAATAACAAGATACATCAAATGTAAACCCTGCAATGACTTGTGAATTTTAGTATGCCTTACATACCTAATTCACACTCTTGAAAGCAAAAATAATCATCAAATCCACGTTACAAATCTTTACTCACTGAAACTACCTTAAGGATTTTAATTCTCTCCTTGAAAGAAACCCTAAACCAGTTAGACACTCCGCCATACAAAGTGATGGATTGAGATGTCCTTAACAACCAATCCAAATGAGTACAAAAGATGGAACACGGACAACTATGCAATAAGATCAAACATACAGTAGGAAATACAAACATGTATTGATATCAAAACATCATATACATATCAAAATTAGAGTCAAGGAGACCACTGATAGTCTTAATCAAATATGCAGAGCTTACAAGCCTTTTGTGGCATAAAAATCCCATCCTTACAAATGACCCAGAAAACTCTAAATATAGCCATAAGATACTACAAGCTTGGATCGCCTTATGGCAAAAAATCCCTAAAACACAACCACCAAAGTTTGGGAACCAAGTCATCATTAAGTAAAAACACTTCATCACTCCATCCCGTGCACAATCTGATCTACAACCATCAATCACCTCGGGATGTAGGAGAACAATACCTTGCAGAAGAAAAGAGATATCTTTTACAATAACCAACTCAAGAAAACTACCCCAGTCCATGCTGCAAATGTTAACTAATCTTTCTTCAAAAGATTAACCAAGGATTTGATATGATTGTCCAACCACCAAAGCTCGAGAATAGACCCAAAATAATAGCAAAAATAATAGGAAGTCGACCAAGGGTTATGAAAGTTTTCAAACCTGATCAGAAACCCTAAACCATCATTTCTTAACATAAATGCAACATTAAAATATTCAAAGGCATCAAATTTTATCCCAGCAGCATCCAAAAACTACATAAAAGCAATCTAGAAGTCCAGATTTATCTATCTACTCTCTAGCAGCATGAAATGTAGAGTCACCGCTTCAAAAACCTTAGGAAATCATTTAAATGTTCAAATATATGGCTTTAACGGTCACACCTGGCATGGAGAATACCATCGACGACCCAAATCAAATCTCAAATCCATGTTTAAAACATAGTCGTCGATCTCCTCCTATCGTATGGCTCACAAAAAGCAAAGGAATCAATGATCAAATAGGACAGGTGTCACTTAATCGCGAACCCACGATGAGTAAAACTGATGCATCTTTGGGATCAAGGGATCACGCTAAGCATCGGATGGGAACCAATCTACGTGACCTTTATCTCTTTTCAGAACCACGGACCCGCAATCTCATAAACTCATGTGTCGCTCAGGCGCTATGTCACAATGAAATAAGACTCATGCAACTTCCTTTAGCGGCATCACACCAACCGTTAGATTTCCTACAATCTTCTCAACACTTTAATTCTTTTGAACCTACCTCCACGAGATCTCAAATGGACAGATGTCAGCTAATCATGATCCTACGATAAAATAAAGTAGGCTCATCTTCTATTCAAGGCAAAGTGCCCATCGTTGCATCACAAAGAATCTACAGGATCTTTACCAAAGCTTAAACCTCAATCTGGCCTCGCCATTTGCCAAATATCAACTAGGCGCGATGCCTTAATGAATAACTTCCTTGCATCTTGATCTTTACAAGATCATGCCCACCATCAGATTAATAGAAACCTGATTTACTTTTATCTTTGTTCGCAAACCCATACCCACAGTCAAACAAGGACACATGGCGCCATGACATGATTCTACAAAGAATAATATTTGAGAAGCTTCTATTCCAGGCATTACGCCTACCGTTAGATGAAGGAAAATATGACTATCCTTTATCTGCCACTGGCCAAGTGCTTGTCGTGACGCGTCACCCTCTGATTCATCGGGACCTCTGCCACATGTCACCTGGGCGCAATGCCTTGATGGATAAACAGTCCTCATCTTTTGATCAAGGGAAAGTACCATCTGTTCGATCTTCTTAAATATGACAAATATTTAACCTATCTTAGCTCTGGTCAGGTCCCATCATATGCCACATGTTGCATAGCGTGTGATGGCTCAAAGAGTAACAACCTCACATCTATCATTTAAGGAAACACGCCCACCGTCGATGAAATCTGATTTGATGGTGCCCCAAAACTGCCATTAGCCTTTGAACATGTTGACCTCATGATCACAGCATGGACACTTGGAAGCATAGCACGATGCCTTAATGAATTAAAAAGTTGCATCTTTCGATCAAGACATTATGACCACCGTAGGATCAAAAAGAATCTGTCAGAGCCTTAGCTTCCTGTCAGCTTTTAACACATCAACCCCACGATCTGGAAAGGATAGGTGTTGCATAGGCGCAATGCCTCAATGATTAACATCACCTCATCTTACGATCAAGGAAATGTGCCACCCATTAGATCAAAAAGAACATGCTTTGTTACCATTTATATGTTTATGTTACATCCACTATGCCTTCCCGTCTATAATAATATTGAATATTGAAGGCAGAAGTTAGGTACACCCGCCTGAGCTTGTAGAGCTTGAAGTGAAGGAGGATTTAATCCTCGTTAATTGGACTTGTTTCTTGGAATAATCAGAATTTGGGTTGCATAGAGTAAAGCATTTCTTCTATATAGGATTCTGCAAGAAAAAGATCCAACAAGTTTGATTTTGAATTTTATTGTTTGATGTTTAGGTCAAAGGTTTGATGATTGATTTGATTAAAGGTTGACTTGGGATTGTGATTGATTGGTCTATGGATCAAAGGTTGATGTTTGATGAAGGATTTAATTTGATTGGATTGAGATTGGGTCAGGTTTGATTCAAAGGGGATAAAGGTTTTAAAATAACCTTAGTAAAACAAGATCCTTTATGTTCTCAAGAGAGTTGATTTGGGGATGATATCCTTTCTTATTTGAGATAGGCTAAGTTCTCAAGAAAAATCAAATTGCGGATTATTTGAAAATCTCTAACTTAGGGATGACCAATCTCTAAGATAATAATATCTAAATGTTAGGGATAACAAAATAGACTACTTGAGATAGGCTAAGTACTCAATCAATAAATTTAGCTAGAGGATAATTTAGGAAAAGGATCTTTGTCTCACTTAGGAAAATATTAACCTTAGGGTTTGATTGATGACAAGGATTGATAAAAGGTTTGGATTGACTTGGTCAAAGGTTTTATTAGGATGATCAGGTTGATCGAATTGATCAATGTTTGATTAAGAATCAATCAAAGTATGATTGATAATTGAGATTTATCCTAGGTCCAAGAATAGATGTGGAAAAGGTTGATGTTTTTTATGGATGATGGTTATGCTAGATGAAAATAGATAAATATGATTGAAAGGTATGATTGAAGGTTTGAGTTTGATGACATCGAGGGTAAATGTTTTCATATGAGGTCAAAGGGTCACAATAAATGAGCTCTGATCAAATGGGCATGATGAGGGCTCAAAATGATGGGCCTAGAGAAAATTGTTTTGCTCCTGGCTAAAAAGTAGAGATGCCATTCCCATTTGGAGACACCAATATGTAGGCACAAACTATGATATTTCAAATGTTTAGCAGTCTATGATTTTTTTGTTTGATTTTAGAGAATAGAAATGCCAATCTACTAGTGTAGACACCGAAAAGTGCAGGCGCCAAAAGATAGGCAAAAACGTCAATGTAGACAGTCTTAGTTTTGGGAAAATTTTAGGTGTTTGACTACTGTTGGTTAATGTTTGATTGATGTTTTGGCTGATGTTCTAATGTTTTGACTGGTGTAGGTTTGTGAAATGACTTTTTTGATGGAAATAACACACACACCAAACACAATGTTTTGTTTGAACAAGCACTTTCACAACCTTGGTTACGTGTAGGACTGCACTTGATGAATTCCCTTGCAAGAAAAAACCTCTTCCAACTGAATAGATAGACACTTTGTATCACTAGATCCCCTCACAACACTCACTTCTTAGGCATACAAAGTGTCGAGTCTCAAGAGAAGAATTTCTATCTCAAATTGGAGGGCACATGAGGGATGTCTTCGGGCTGTGCGTCTCACATACTCTGCGCCATCAAGTTGGGGATTTTTGGCCTCTAACATAAGGTTTCTAGTAATTGATTCAACCAACACATTACGAGTATCCAACAAGCCACTAAAGGCTCTTACCAACCTACTGAGAGTGACTCATTTACCTGAAAATACGCCTCATTTTGAGTTGACACTATATGGTAAGCGTTGATACCAGCCAAACTTAGCTTTGGCCTTATCCTTAAATTTCTATAGTGTATTGAATCTAAACCCACTTAAGGTTGTTCCCTTGGGGTGATTATGATGCAGGAGCATCCTGGGTGTAAGGGCAATCTTGCATCACCCAAAAATATGTGTTTTTCTATTCAATAAGGGCTATTTTGTACAAAGCTGTTATTTTTGGAAACTTACTATTTTTAGCAAGTTGGTCGTTTAAACTCAGAATGTTCTAATTTTCCAAGTGAAGGTTCATCTTAGTCATATAAGAATGTTAGTTGAATTTCATTGCCAGATCATCTGTATTGGCAAAGTTATTAAGGATTTATTGTTGAGATTTTAGGGTGCAAAACCTTTGAGCTCAATTTTTAACACCTTAGAGGCTCTGGATCGAGGTCGAACCCCTAGCTAAATAGCACTTCGCAAGTTAGGCACTGTAGATCGCAATCTCCCCTTTCCAGAAAGTGGTTATAATAGCCAATCGGAGCTACGGTTCAAAAGTTATGGCTTCTGGAAGTTGGGCTACCTAATATCATGTTTTGTAAATATTTAAAGCCGACCCTTTTGTAATAAAAGTGAAAAATAAT
>MU227025.1:2915146-2940287 GCA_018584345.1 Thuja plicata
TGTTTGTGGATTTTACCCACATCTTGTTTCTCATTCTCTTGATGTCATCAATGGTATTTCCATTGGGATGTGTACTTGTGTCTGTCAGTCGGTCTTTGCAATATTTTATCACATGTCCAACCTTATGGCAATGCAAACATGCCATACCTAGATTGGTCCAACCTCTTGACCTTCTGGTCCACTTTTTCATACAGTTCACAAAAATATGACTGTACCTTCCACATGTTGTGCAATTTACCCATGTGTTATAGTCCCAAACATATGAGTTTCCCACTCTTATTGGTTTGTGGCTATTATTAGTTTCTTTTGGTGTCCATGCCTTGTTGTTCTTTTTCCAGCACTCTTCATGTGTATGTCCATTCATCTTGCAGGTAGGACAGTACTTGTCCATGTAAGTTTTCCTCTTTGGATTTGTCACTTTGGATCTGCATTCATATGCCTTGTGTCCTTTCTTTTGACATTTATAACAATTACCAATGAAAGCAGATTGAGCTTGAGAAATACCTTTAATTTTGCTTCTGCAAATGTTTGAGGTGTGGCCTGGTTTTCAACAGTGATTGCATGACAAATTCTTGGATCTTCGGGTTGTGAAAGCATTCCTTTGATCTGGTTGATTAGAAGATTCACCATTTTCATTGTACCCTAATCCTGTGTAGTTGTTGACTCTTCTCTATCCATCAAGAAAATCATCCATCCTTTTGTTGCTTTCTTCAGCCTTTTTGATCAATTCGTTGTGTTGATTCTGAATTTTGATTTCATGCTTCAATTTTTCATTCTCTTCTCTTAGTTCACCAATGATCTGTATTCTTTCAATGAGTTTTTTGTTTAATATGTTTGCTTCTTGACTCATAAGAATAATCTGATTGGTAACCTCATGGTGATGCTCAGTAAGTCTTTGAATCTCTAATTCTTTCTCTTGTAGCTTCTCTGTTATTTTCCTCCTATCATCAATGGCTAGTGTTCTTTCACTTCCATCTTTTCTTGCATCATTCATGACATCAATCATTTTCACCATTTGAGTTTCTTGACCGATTTGCAACATCTTGATTTGATCTGTTAGATGTAGATTGACCTCTTGTAGAATTGTAATTTCCTCTACTGATGCATCTAAAGCTTTGCCCATTGATGATTCTGTTGTATCAAAGTAATCCTGTATTTCTAATTCTTTGTAGTCTTTTTCATTTAGCCTGGTTGCCATAATCTTTCTTGCATCAAGAAGTTTTCTCAGTTTGATTCTTGCCTCTTTATACTGCTCATAGTTTATCTGCATCTGTAACTGCTCATTCTCAATAGTCATATCCAGTCTGTACTTTTCCATTGCTCTGATATTTTCTCTTAAGTCTTTAAGATTTTCAAGAAAGAGACTTACCTCTGATACCAGTTGTTGGAATTATATTGGAATGATGTACTGAGAGGGGAGGGGTGAATCAATACCTCTAAAATTTTTCTTGGTTAGCCCATTAACCCTTAATCATCAGTTTGTAAATTATATTATCTAACTGTTCATATTTCTTTATGTATATGCAGTCATATCATAAGTTCTTTAGTATGTAATCATAAAAGAAACATTCATGAAAATAGATAACACATGACACAAGATATGATATCGCAGAAAACTCTTGTTAGGAAGTAAAAACTGTGGTGGAGATTGTTACCCACAAGACTTCACTATCTGCAGATAAGAAGGGGTTGGTTAAGGCTTACAATTGGTCACTTCTGATGACCTACCCTATTAGGAGTATTAGGTGATCTATCTTATGACAGACAAAACATGTCATACCGATTGACTTCCAAGGACCAAAATTACCTCTTAGAGTTCTCATTCTGCAATTTACTGCTAGGTGTCCTTAGTTGCCACATAGAGAACATGTAGTGTTGAATTGTCTCTCCCTTCTAACAATATTCACCAATGTGACAGGTGACCTAGGTGCATACACTCTTGACCTGCAATCTTCAACTTTGTGTCCATATTTGTTTCATGAAAAACAATATCCATCAAAGTTACTACCACTAGATCCACTACTAGACCTTGATCTACACTCATATGCAACATGACCATACTTGTGATAATTATAACAATAACCATTAAAAGAGTGAGGTTTGTTCACTGGTTTTCTCTTACACACATTTACAGTATGACCAAGCTTTCCACAATTATAGAAAGTGGGTTTGTTAGGTTTCTAACCTGATTTGATTGGATCTACCTTATGATCTTTTTATGTCTCCTTAGGTTCAGATTTAGAGGAATATCCGATTTAAAATGTTCCTTCTCCTGAATAACCTAGACTGGTTATTTCTTTGTGTCTTCTTTGGCTCTTTAGTTGTTCATCAAGATTTTGTGAGCTTTCATTTTATTTATTCATCTTTTCATTTGCTTATTTCTTAGTTTTCAGTTCTTTCTTCAATGACTCATTCATCTCTCTAATCCTTTCATTCTCGGCTATTACTTGAAGATTCTCTGCATCAATATCTTGCATTTGACTTTGATATAAAGAAAATTCTTGACTCAGTTTGATAAGCTCTTCATCTTTTTCTTTTAGGGCATCATTGACAATTTTCTTGGCAGCTCCTATAGTCCTTTTTGCATCAGCAACTTTTCCTTTTCCTCAAGGACTTCACACATCCTAATAGACTGAATTTTAAGCTCTATTTTTAGATTAGCCAAATTTTCTTTGGGACCCTTGTTCTTAATCAATAGATATGCAATTGCCTTCTCAGAATCTTCAGATGTACTTCCTTCAGAGAGTTGATCTATGTAGTCTTGGCTTTCACTCAATTGCTCAATGAGTTCTCTCCTTTTGGCAAGTGACTTCTTCAACTTTTCTTGTAGCTCAATGATCATCTTGTTTTCATTCTCATACCTGTAACCCTCCATGATAGTGGATATTTCCCCAAGTTGTTAGGCTTATCACCAGGATGACCTATGCTTTGGAGCCAATTGTTGGAATTAATAGGTATTGAGAGGGGGGGTGAATCAGTCCAAACAAATAGTAACCAAATTCAACCACTGATCTAAATAACTATTGAAATACTTTTGAAACTATAAATCATATAACTGATGCAAATACATAAAATAAAGTAATATCAAGCATCCACAAATTCATTGCACATGAAAAATATATTTTCATGTGGAAAACCTTGTAAGAGGGAAAATACCATGGTGGGGATGACACCCACAAGCCCAATAACTCCAATAAATGAGTTTGCCTTGTTAGGAGCTACATACACCCTTTCTGAGGGTTCGCCCTATTAGGAGTGACTAGTACACTATTAGGAGTACAACAAGATTAGCTATGATCTACCTCGCTAGAGGATTTCAAACCTCAATAAAGAAGTTACCATGTTAAAGGATTTTAAAAAGAACTTGTTAGAGTTCACCCGGTTAAGGGATTTTTCTTATTGAAACTATTAGGGAACAACAAGATTAGTGATCTGGATGTAGCACTGATTGCTTGTCAGATCCAATAAGTTCTCTATTCTCTATAACTACTCTATGCTCTCTTTCTATCATCTTTCTGATCGCAACCTCAAATTGAAATCACAAAACCCTAATCATCCACAATAACTCTTACAACTTTCTCTCTCAACAACTTAACATTTCTTTCTTTTCAATACGAGTAGTACCTAAAAAAACATCTTCCACCGACTTAACAATGATCTTAAAATTACTTTCCCATGGAAGCACCATGTGTCAAATTGATAAAATCGATGAATAAAATGATTTATCATGACCGCTTTAGGTCAAGATAAGATCTGCTATTTACATCTCCAAAGTAGTCAAACACATTTTGACTTCTCCAACGCAACACCTTAAATATGTCTTAAATGTTTGCATCAATATCATAAATATCAAAACCTTGAATGTATAACCTTTATTCCACATCATCATATCACTATAATTGGTCGCACATACTTTACCACTCACCGATTGGTGATCTACCAACTAGTACTCAAGAACATAAGTGTTCTACTTGTCTTAATGACTGTGATAATAAAACCTATCTCACCACTCAACCAAATAAGTTGTGGTTGGAACCACATTGCAATCTAAGATGGTTGAGACTGTATCTATGACCGCTACTCATAGTTCAAATTCTGCCATGATCGCCACCAAAGTGACATTTTCACTATCCACCGATCTTCTAGACTTAACCAATTTTTAGCATTACTTGTTTACCGATTGTATCTTCACTTCGCATGTAGTATATCATGATTCTACTCACTTAGTTGCACTACACTAACTTAGTTGCCATCAATGACAACCAAATAAGTGACTCCTTATGACTGCACAACTATCTCCCAACACGATGCTAACATTAGGGACAAGGATAAAATAATATAAATAATTAACTAAATTTAATTATATTATTTTTGGCCCAGTAATCAATTAAATATAAATTTAATTAGTTACAAGAATAAGGAGTCATAAATTTTAATAAATTCACATCATACAATTTTGGACGTATACATCAACCACCTTTATCACTTGGCATCCACCTCATCTATCCTCTGCAATTTTAGCCCTCCATTTAAAATAAATCTCAAATATCCATTTCCCTCAAGAATTCTATAAATTGCAGTCTCCCCTCATTGCATTTCATCCATTATTTGTGTAATTTTATCATGCTAGTTCACATCTAGAGCTCACAATTGTTACTTTTCTATCATTTTTTTTATCGGTAACAAGATAATTTTATTGATAGAACATAAAGTTTTACACAAAGATTACAATAAGGTCCACAACCAAACCCAAGAAGATGACCAACCATCCATACAACTATCTTTTATAAGCTTCACCTACATAAGGGAACATCACCTACTAACTCCATTTATCTAAAAATGCCACATTTTAGCATAGAATATACATATTCTTAATGGTATCATCATACCAAAACCCAAAGTATGCTTTGGATACATAGAATTTATCCCCTTTGTCTGCCATCTCCACGATTATCCACCTGAGCTCATTGCTATCCCTGCGCGTAACTCCACTCCATTGAGTAAGGAGAGGAGGGCATCACTACATTTCATCCATGCAACTCAGTAATCAAAACCAGCCTGCATTGCTACCACCCCCATTGAAAAAAAACCACAATCACCAAAAAACTTCACATGCCCCATTATATCTCACCGGTGTTGATGGTGCATCCTATTGCTCCTGGTGCGAATTTTACTTGGGATTACAATAGAGAATGTGTGTGTATTTTTTGATTCTTGCAAGCTGCAACACAACACTTCAATAAGTCATTACATTAGTGCAAAACAAAGAATAAGCCATCAAATCAAACACTAAAACTGACTTATTGCTTCCTATCTAAGAGGAGTGTGAAGAATGCTATAATTTCCCTCACATTATGCATTAATCAGTGACATATACAACTTAGAATGAAAGATTCAAAAGAAACTAGCCTATATGCTCAAGAAATGGTTCATTTTAAGCTCTCAAATTGAAGATTATAACAATGCAAATGAAAGATGATTTAAAATGCATAAAGACTTCTAAGAATACTAGCAGCATAAGTTTACTACTAAAATTAGGGGCCCATTGAGCTTAGAATTCATTCTATTCATAGAAGAATTAGGTGAATGAGAGGTTAGGATTGAAAGTGGAGGAGAGGTGGAGATTGAATCTTTGGTGATCCATGTGAGGTGATCCAAATGATTTCACTCCCATTGGTTAGGGAATTGACTTTCCCTTTTTACAAATGGAAATGTAATTTAGAATTAATTTAATTCCCTTTTATTAACTACTTTAGCCATGTTTTGATTTATTTTGATTTAATTTAATTATTTTTTATTTGTTTGATTTATTTTGATTTAATTGGCTAAGGCAATTAATTTGATTTAGTGATTAAATCACTTAGGAGATTTAAATTTTATTTAATGAATTATGCCAATAAATTGAAGAATTGTCTTGGCATAATTAGGGGTATGATCACACTTAGGGTAAATAGGGTCTATGGTCAGAGTAGACCAAATTAGGGTGGTTACATTTGCCCCTCTTTGAATAGATGTGCGAGCAACACATTGATTCAAAGAAAGTTTTGATGTTGACTTCAGAAATTTTGAAAATTTCGCACTTGATCGAATGAAATGTTTGATGAGATCAGTCTCGCACTTGATTGAACTAAACTGATAGAATTGACTTTGAACTTGATCGAACAAAGGTCAATAAGCAAAGATCTTAAAGATACCAATTTTGAACTTGGTTGTCGTCCGAGAATTGATAATACCGACTCTGAACTTGATCGAACGAAGGTCAGTACAAAGCTGCCAGGAGCTTAATAAGAATCTAAGAAAAAGTAGACATAAGATATCCAGCTTGTGAGAACCGAAGCCTTCAATCCAACAGTCCTGACTTAGTCAAGGAACTGTCACACCTTTAGTTTTTTTTTATGATGAAGTCATTTTGATATTGTTTCGAGAAAGAATTTGATTTATTTGAGTGTGATCATGCCCCCTCGGGAACAAAATCAAAGGAAAAAAGAATAAATCCCTCTATAGAATGGTGTATCACTTGAAGTGATCGATTGAATCAAGGAATAATAAGTGGAGAAGCGAAGGTGTGTTAAGAGAAAACATAATTTTACCAAGTTAATCATGTTAAAATGTGAGTTTTGAGTCTGATAAAATGATGTCTGACCAATATTTTTGATGAATAATGTGCAATTTGATGATATAGAACCCAGAAAACTGATTGTGTAAAGCCTGTGAATCATTTTCAAAACATATGGAGCAATTCTGCATTTTTTGTAACTGTCGTAAATTTTTTATTGTACTATATATAACATCGTCTGTGTGTTTGATTTCATTCCTGATTGATCAGAAAGAGAAAAAAATAAGTTTTAGTTGCCTGGGAGGAGTTTCGGAGCTCCTAAATAGCATAAAAAGTCAAATATATAGCCCAAAAATCACTATTTACCCATTCATTTTCACTTTCATCCTTCGTAATTCAGAGAGCTCTAAAAAGAAGATGGTGGTCCCCATGCATAAACATTGTTTCAAGCTTGACTATTGACATCAACGTCCAACTGACTACCCACCTCCGGTAAGTGGTCAAAAACCTATCTTGTGAAGTTTGTAATTTCCATTTTTATGCATTTTTGTAGAAGTTATAGCCATTTTCCTTCTATGTCATTTCCCATTTTTAGGCTCGCATCTTGTGAATCTCATGTCATTTCCTGTTTTGACCATAAATCCCAAGTCGTATCCTATGATTTCAGGATCGCACCTTGTTTGAGGTCTTTCATCGTATGTTGTAGTGGAATTTAGGATTTTCAAGTTTTTTGCATCTTGTTTGAACAGGGTTGCACACTGAATCCCGCATCGTATCCTATAAAAATAGGATCGTTTCTCATATGCCCCATCGCATCCCAAGAATCGGGGATTGCACCCCGTGGAAACAAAATCATTTCTAGTTTTTGAGTCAATTTGCTTGCAATTTTTTACTATTTTTCTCTGTCTGATGACCAAAACACTTAACTGAGTATGTTTCTACTTAGTTGCCTTAGATAGAATACTGATTTTGAACTTGTCTGCAATTAATATCTATTTAATAGGTTCCTTTTGAGGTTGTCTCATTTCGAGGATTGTATCCTAGTTGTGTCCTTACACTATTGAGATCTTTGACTGATGATGAAGCAGAGTTAGTTGCTTGTGTAGGTTTATTATCTTTGAGGGATTTACCTGATATCAGGGTAAATTGAGGGTTGTTGATAGTTCTAGCCGAGAGGTGGCATTCGAAGCACAACATCTTCCATCTCCCGATTGGTGAGATGACCGTTACACCTAAGGATGTGTGTCGGATACTGAGAGTTCTAGTGGTTGGTCGAGAGGCACAGTTCGATTCTACCTCTATTTCAGCTATGGCCATGACGCGCCATTTCTTTAGAGATGATAGTATTACTCACCGCTACCTCACATGGGATTACATGTGCGATCACTATGATAAAATTCTAGTATACTTGGTCAGTTTGATCGGAGGCGTCTTGATGCCTGACCGAGGACAACACAGATTTATGGTCGGTTGGGTTGATATGTTAGAGCAGATGATGATTTCTTCTCGTAGGTTTGCATGGGGTAGTTATATACTTGCTCACATGTACATGGAGTTGTACAAGATCGTGTACCAGTATTCTTGGAGTATGATAGTTAGTATTATTGTACTTCAGATCTGGGCCTGGGAGCACATCCCAGTTACACGACTGATAGTTGATAGGCAGTGGTTGGAGCAACAACCTTATATTTTCATGTACTCTGGTTGGATTCGACATCCCCATCTAGACAAGGTTGAGTATTGCCGCCGCTTATTTGATGATATGACTGTTTTAGTATGGCAACCATACCTTGACTGTAAGGAGTGGCTCTTAGATAGGCGACATATTCCTTATTTCTTTCAGAGCAGGTACCTGACTGGCAGGACCAGATATGTTGTAGAGAGATTCGTAGTCACACAAGTGTTGAGATAGTATGGCCGTATGCAGGGAAAGTGTCAAGATCTTTTTGTGTATGCCCGGATTCAAGATGAGGCACCATTTTGGGGTCCACAGTTGATATATGAGACTGCATAAAGAGCTATCAGAGACATGGTAGTAGTTCCATGAGATATTTTTCCAGAGGTAGCAGATGCAGGCTGCTCAGATGGGTACCATGCGCATATGTTACAATATCCCTTTCCTCAGTTTACAATGCCTGATGAGGAAGTTCCACAGATTGAGGATCCCCTAGATTATGATCCCATTTATGATCATCCTGTCCAAGGTCGAGGGGGAGCTCAAAGAGATAGAGAGGAGCTATGGGGAGAGATAGTGGTAGAGATGGTGGGAGAAATGGTGGCAAGCGCCCTCCTCCTAACAGAGGACATGGTCCAGATGATTAGGATGATGCAGATGATAGGAGTGGAGGTGTTGTGGGTGGTAGTGGAGAGGGCATCAATGGTAGTGAGAGGTAGAATTGATTCAGATTCATTGCTCCCTAGAGGGATCTAGGTCCACTTTTGATCAGAGATCAACAACGATAGAGACAATGTCAGCAGGACAAGTCACGGGATAGGCCCTCTAGACAGGATATAGGTAGGGTTCCTTTAGGCAGAGATGGAGATTCATTGACACAGTGTGAGTGTGAGCGTGAGTAGCTTAGAGCGAGGATCACTACTTTAGAGGCCTTGCTAGTAGGGATGCACAACTTGAGCATCTCAAAACAGGAAAAGATACACAACTGGATAGGCTCAGAGTAGAGAGAGATAGACAGATGGACATACTTAGGGAAGAGAGAGATACCCAGGCTTGGGTAGCTACTCATTAGGGCCAGAGAGAAGCGTATTATTCAATTTTATATCATGCTGCGATGCCGGAGGGTCAAAGAGCACCATTGTATTCACAGATGGATCATTAGTCCAAGGTGGCCATGCCTCCACCAGCTCCATTTGTACCACCTCCTCCTCCTCCAGATCGGGGAGAGGGTGGCAGTCAGACCTAATATTGCTTTGTGTCATATTTTTGAGATCATATTGTATATTTTGATCCTTCTAAGATCATTCTTTTGTATGATGACATTGATACATGTATATTTGTTTCTCATTTTGATACTCTGATACTCTTTTGTAGATAATACCATATTTTTGATCTGATCCATATATGATATATTTGAGATAGTTGATCTTGATTTTGATATGTTTATGAGTTCTTTTGCTTTGATAGATGTTTTATATTTTGATGCACATGTGATGATTTATATTGATCTCTTGATGAGTTAGATTTAGATATGCGATGACATAATTTATGCGTATTGAATTATTACTGATATAAATGTGTTTCAAATGATGCTATGTGAATATGCAAATGAATGTTTTTGAGATTTTCTTATGCAAATAAATGTATGGATGCACTTAGGATGTAAAATTAAATGTAATGCTTGGAAGCTTTGTTTTTGTCTTTTCTCTTTCTCATTTATGAATGTAGAATGTATGTTATGGATATGCAACAACATTAATATCAGTAATACGGATTATGTAATTAACTTGGATTTTGGATGAATCAAGAAATCATTTTAAGCTCAAGTATTTTTTATGCTTTTCTGTCAAATGAATCATGCAATCTCTAAATGCATCTACATACGGACTCTTAGGACTATCACTGTTTTGTATACATTCTAGCATTTTATCATCATTAGGCATTTTTGTAACGAACATCACCTGATAGCACAACTGTCACTAATACTCACTAGTATCATGAAAGTATGAATACTATGTGTATTGGATGCAATATCAGAAATAATCTTAGGCATCAAAGCATAAAAGCCAGGACGACAAGTTAGTTATCTCCTTTTACTATTAAGAATCAGTTTTTGTTCAAGTGTAATATAAGATATGTGACCTGTAATGACCTTGAAAATTCATATCCTTGGGTATATCATGCAGCGTACACCTTAGTGAGAATCTCATTTAGAAAATAGACAAGGAAATTGTTCCAACCTCACAGTAGTTTACACATAACAAGGATCGAGATATATGCGGCTATCCACTCATGTTGGCAACTCTTACCATAAACATCCAAGTTAGGTGAAATATATAGGATCATTTGGAATAATCACCATATGCAGAAAACCAAGAAAATGTTATGCCCCCTGTCCTTGCGAATCTCTGTATTTGAATAGACATCATGGAGTAACTCTAAAGACATAACAATCACCAATTGATAATCAATCAAAGAAAATTTACAACCTCTTAGATGCCCCTGTTATGAAACATCATGGGAATATTAAAGAGTCATAATCAAACCTAGATCAAACTTTGTGTTTAAGTAGTATTGAGAAATATTGTTGATTCATTTTTCAAGCGCAATAGAGAATCATCAATTAGAATTTGGATTTTAAAGCAATATGTCTTCATGTCTGAGTATATATGAGATTATCTTTGTCAACAACTGCAATCCAATGTAGTGTTTAGAAACACTCATTGATTTAAAGTGTTGAGAAACACTAGTTCATTTTTTATTAAAGTGTTGAAAAACACTAATTCGTTGAAAGTGCTTGATTAAAGTGTTGAAAAACACTAGTGTGGTGTTTGTTATAGGTAGGTGGTGTTGAAGAAACACCTTTGTTTGTGATAGTCATGTTTAAGTGCAAGTATTGAGAAATACTATTTTTGAGAGGCAAACCATCCTAGACCAGAATCTTAGGACAACCTAGCAGACGCAAACTGACGATGCTAGTAAAAATGCCCTCAGTGCAGAATGACTATTCCTAAGACGTAAATGCAGACAAATCCCAAGCAAGGATAGGACATTTGTAGGGAATCAAAGTCACCAAATAGCACAAGTGCAATTTATGAAGGTTTAGTGTCACCAGTGCATTGATAGATAGAGCACATAGTTCGAGTGACGCCTGTTTGCTAGGTTTTCATCAAGGTACTTTTCTCTTTTTCAATTTTTTAGTTCTTTTTTTTGTAGTATCAAGGTGCCTATTTGCCAGGTTTTCACCAAAGATACCTTTTTTCAGGACTTTTTTCACTATTTTTGGATTTCTTTAGGATCAATTTTCTAATTTTTTTGGTATTTTATGAGATTTTCACTGCATAGGCTCTGCTAGCCAGATATCAAGCATAGAACTGCTTCAAATGTAGGGTATTAATGGGATCATGAAGAACATCTCCCTTGGGTGTAGTTAGTTGATAAGCTCTAGTAATGAGATAAGGTCCCAACCAGTTTGGTTCAAAATTTCCTTTTTGTTCTCTGTTTGGCTGGTTCTTAGGATTCTCTTTGAGAATGAGAACCCCTACTTGAAAGTGTCATGGTTTGACCTTTTTATTGTACCCTTTTGACATACATTTTTGGTACACTTTTAGATGATTGAATTCTTGTTGTCTGCACTCATCTAGTAATTCTAAAGAATTCACTCTATCAATGCAGTATTGTTTATCGATAACAAGACCTTGTAAAGATACCCGCAAAGATGGAATTTCAAGCTCAATAGGTAATACTGTCTTAGCACCATAGACTAGGGCAAATGGCATGGCTCCAATTGGTGTTCTAATTCTTTTTCTGTAGGCCCAAAGTGTCAGATTTAATTGTAAATGTCAGTCTCTGCCAGACTTACTTATAGTTCTGTGTAGGATCTTGAGAATGTTCTTGTTAGATGCCTCATCTTGTCCATTACCTTGAGGATAATATATTAAGGAACAGTGCTAAGTAACGTGAAACTATGTGCAAAGGTCTTCGATGTCTTAGTTTTTAAATTGGCCCCCACTGTTTGTTACAATTGAAGAGGGTATCCCATATCTACAAATAATGTAGTTCAAGATAAACATAGCCACCTGTTTTCCAGTGGCTTTGGGCAGTGACACGACTTTGACCCACTTAGTGAAATACTCAGTTGCTGTAATGATGCATTTGTGTCCACTTGAAGAATTAGGATATATTTGTCCAACCAAGTCAAAGGTGATGAAATAGCCAATGTGTTGTGAATGGTATGAGTTCTCTAGTAGGAGCATGGATGATATTTTTGTGTGTTTGGCATTTATGACATGTCTTTGAAAATAGAACGACATCTTTTTCCATTGTGGGCCAGTAATAGCCTACTCTTAGCAGTTTCTTAGCTAGTGAAAAGCCATTTGAGTGTGATCCACATACACCTTCGTGGACTTCTTTCAATGTGCGATCTAACTCTTCTTGTTCTAAACACCTAAGAAATGTACCGTAGAGACCTCATCTATATAAGTTATTAGTAACGAGGACATAACGCGATGTTTTCCTAATTAAGACTAATTTTTTATTCCTTGATAAACCATCAGGTAGAGTTTGGTCAGTTAGATAAGAAATAAGTTTTGCGTACCGGGATTGGTCTTGGGCATTCAAAGCACAAATTATTTGGTACTCAGGGGTATCAAAAGCTAGGTAGGATAGTTCTTCCACCAAGAAGTCATAGCGGAACTGATGTTCTTCTAGCTGTAACATGGATGCCAGAGTAGCCATAGCATCTGCAGCTTTATTTTCCATTCTTGGTATTTGCTGGAATGTGACAAAGATAAAGTACTTCTTCAAGTCTTCAACCATTTGTTTATAAGGCATCAGTTTTTCATCTTTAGTCTGATAGTCTCCATTTACTTGATTAATAATAAGTTGAGAGTCACCATACACATGTAACTCTATGATCTTCCATTCCATAGCCAATTTAATACTATCCACTAATGCCTCGTATTCATAAATATTATATGGTGCATGGAAACATTAATTTGTATGCCTTGGGAATCTTATATCCTTGCGGAGTAATGAATAGAACTCCTACTCCAGAACCTTGTTGCATGAAAGAACCATAAAAGTACATCTTCCATAGATGTTTAGTTAAATGCATTATTGTTTCATCAGGAAATTCAATTATCAGAGGTGCATCATCTTGAAAGGGCGAATCAGCTAATTGATCTACGAGGACTTGTCCTTTAATAGCCCTTCTATCCACGTACTCAATATCAAATTCGCTTAGAATCAAGACCCACTTTGCTAGCCAGCTTCCTGTTAATGTTGTCTTGCTTAAGAGGTATTTCAAAGGATCTATCTTTGCAATAAGCTTTACTGTATGTGATAGCATACAATGTCTCAATTGCTGTGATGCAAAGACAACTACTAAGAAATATTTTTCAATTATTCTATAATTGAGTTCATAAGATACTAGTGTTATGCTAATATAGTAAATTGCTCTTTCCTTTTTAGTTTCATCTTCTTGAGCCAGCAATACTCCTAGCGATGTAGCCATAGCTGAAATGTATAGGAGTAATGGCTTTCCATGGATGGGTTCCATGAGAACAGGAGGAGTATCCAAGTACTCTTTTAGTTCTTTGAAGTTATTTTCACAATGTTCGTCCCATTTGAAGGTAACACCCTTACGTCACAATTTAGTAAAAGGTTGTGCTCTATCTGCAAGTTGTGACATAAATCTCATGATTGACTGGAGTCTTCCTTGTAATGTCCTCATTTGACTAATGCTTTGACTTTTGTAGGGTCAACCTCAATCCCTTTTGCTGATACTATAAACCCTGGTAGCTTTCCTGATTGAACTCCAAAGGCACACTTTTTTGGATTGAGCCTAAGTTGAAATTGCTCCATGCGATCTAATATCTTCCACAAGTCTTCAATATGAGTAGTCCTTGTTTTTTTATTTTTCTAAAGTATTGTCCATGTAATCCTCCATGTTTTTATGTATCATATCATGGAATATGGTAGTCATAGTTCTTTGGTATGTAGAACCTCCATTCTTTAATCCAAATGACATAATGTTCCAGCAAAAAGTTCCCCATGCGCATGTAAATTTGATCTTCTCTTGGTCTTTAGGAGCAATCTTAATTTGGTTATAGCCCGAGAAACCATCCTTTAATGAGTACATGTGATAGCCTATTGTTAGATCTATGATCATATCAATGTTTAGCAATGGAAATCAGCTTTAGGACATGCTTTGTTCAAGTCTCTAAAGTTTGTACAGATCCTGATAGATTTATCTATTTTAGATACTGGTACCACATTACAAATCCATCCTGCATAAGCGATGACTTTTATGAATCCAGATTTCAGTAATTATTCTAGCTCTACTTTCACCAGTAATGCAACATGAGGATGCATCTTTCTTAGTTTCTATTTTACAGGTTTGATCCTAGGAGCTATAGATAAATGGTGCATTATTAATTCAGGATCTAGTCCAGGCATATTTGTGTAAGACCATGAAAATTTGATCTTTTTCTCTTTTAGGAACCCAGTGAATTGTATCCTCTCCTCCTTTAATAAGGATTGTGCTAGGTGAACAATTTGAGGAACTTTAGCTGTGCCCAAGTTAACCGGTTGTGTTGATTCTATCAAAACTGAAGATCTTTCTTGAAAGTGCTTAGGGAGGATATCAAGAATCTCATCTTTTGGCACCTCTGGGAGGTTTTCACCATCAAATACGTCTCTTATTTTTACTCTTTTAGAATCTGACACTGCCACAGCGTGGTTTTCCCCATCAGTTCTTTTATTCTTTTTATTTTTCAATTTGTGACTAAGAAACTTGATATTCTCCTCTGACATGTTCACGCTCCTTGCATTGGTGGAAGAAGGATAGGGTTCACAAACATTTAAATAACAGGCCAAAGTGTAGTCATTAGGGAAGTTCATGATAGGATTAGGATCTAAATTTGTCAATCAATTAGGTCAGGGTTTATCAAGGATAATGAATCTGAGTCTGGTAAGGACAATATCATGTCAGCATCAAAACTATTAACTAAAAAGAAATTTTTTGTTATGTCAACTTCTATAGCATTTAGATCATCAAGAGTTAAATCGTCATTAATAGGGTCATTGTTAGTAATATGTGAACCTAACTCTAGTGATTCGTCAGTTGAGCTATCTTCTTCTTCTCTCAACAAAATGGAACTCATTGCTTGTAGTCTCATAATGTCCTCTAGACCTAATAAAACACCAGTTTATTCATCAAGAATCCTAGGTAGTGGTAGCTCATCTTATTCTGGAACAGTAGCAATATTAGGGGAAGTGTTAGAACTCTCTCCTCTTTGAAATATCGGTGCCAATTTATGAATAACATCTACTTCAATGTCCATGGTAGCATCAGATAGGACATCCCATTCATAATCATGTGAATTTGTTATTTCATCATCTAATCTGTTTAGAAACTCAACAATAGTTACCTGATGTACCCTATTAGCCACTTGTAGATCAAAGTGAGGTAAATCTAGGACATGTGAAATTGTGACCAACTGCCCCCAGTTAGGATGTAAATATTGTTGTTGGGTTATTTCTTCAGGAGTTGTTTCTATCAATGGAACTTCTGGAGTGTCTTCTGTTGTTTCCTTTACTTCTTGAATAGTAGCTTGTGTCAATAAAGGAAAATGAGTATCTTGCAGTGTCTCAAAGATGGGTACATATCTTTCTCCTTGATATTCAGGATACTCTGTACCAATATGCAATAATCTCTCATAGGTCCATTGTTCAAGTTTTGTCTCTTCTTCTTCTTCACTTCCTTCATCAAAGATCGGACCATCTCTTGACATAAGGTTTTCAATTTTATCGTTGAAACCTAGTCTTGTTTTGTCTTTGGTATTTCTAAATTCCATGTGTATGGGTTCAACCAGTCCTTTTCCTTTATCTCCTAAAGGTCCCTTCCCTTTATATCCCATTCATTTGAGAAGGTCATATCCTTTACCATGCTTTTTAGGGATATTTCCACATGTTTTACCTCATTTTATTTCGGTTCTCCTTTGTAAAGCCAAGCCAAGACTGATTTTTCTTCTTTTTCATCCTCTTGAGAGATAGATGCTTTAACCATACCAGTTTCTTTGTGAATTTATGGTTCTTTAGATGTAGTAGGTGTGAAAGATGAGGAAGGTTTCCCAAAAGATCTGGGAGATACTGGACGTTCTGTTAATGATGGGATCATGTCTAGCTTGTATTCTCCCCTACTAGTTTCTTCAAGTTTTAATGTATTTCCAAAGCTTCTCATAACCATGTCTTTAGTAGTTTCAAGTATCGTGTCTTGTGGAACTTCCTTTTTATGAGGAACCATACTATCTGCTTTAACATTGTTGCAAGTATAACTGGCATCTATAGGAATTGTTACTTCCACCTCATTATGTGGGAATTTGATACACTGGTGGTAAGTAGATGGTACTGCTTGCATTTCATGGGTCCAAGGTCTCCCTAATAGTATGTTGTAAGCCAAAGGTAGATCTAGAAATTGACTAAACATTTATTTCAACTGGTCCTATTCTGATTGGTAGAACAATGAGACCTTTAGAGGATCTTTCTTATTCATCGTAAGCTTTGATAGTGATCTTTCTTCTTCATCGTAAGCTTTGATAGTGATCTTACATCTTGAATCAATGGTTTGTTCTTAAAGACCCAGCTTCCTTATTAGATTGAGAGTACAAATGTTCAACCTTGCGCCTCCATCTATCAATACACATCTGACATGGGATTTGTGAATTAGGCCTTCAATGTGTAGAGGTTCGTTACGCAGATGTGTCAATGATTTGTCATCTTCTTCCAAAAAAGAAAGATAGTGTGGTGCTGAGATATGATTTACCATTGCTTGGAACTTGTCTACATCAAAGTATTTTGGAACATTTGTAGAATGTAGATCTTGTTCAAGAACTTCCCTATGCACTAAGGAGATTTTAAGTAACTCAAGGATGGAAATTTGAGCAGAGGTTCTTTGCAATTGATCCACCAAGTTATAGTTTGTTGGAGGAATGGTAACTGTTTGTCTTGCTAGTGCTGGTTTGGGAATAGTGACAATAGGCACTTTGGAAGTTGTTGCTGGTTTTGATGAGGAACTAGGTCCTTTGATTGTGACTTGTGCTTGACTTTGAGTCACCGCATTTGATTGTGTAGATGTGTCTTTAGCACCTTTAATAGTGATCACATTAATTGATTCATATTTAATGTCCAAAATGTTGATCACATTATCATTATTAGAGTAGGTGTAATGCACTTCATTTCATTTTACTTTAGATGCTTCCCCTTTCTCATAACTAGGGAATGGTTTGTTGAATGTTGTGTAGTCTTAATTAGTGGTGTGTCACTCCACTTTGATTTTACCTCCTTCAAAAAGGTGTTGTATAACATGTTTAAGCTTCACATAGTTATTGGTCTTATGTCCCTTGTTCTTGTGAAAGACACAATAAGAATTATCATCCCACCATTTTGGTTTGACCTCTGGTTCCCATGGTTTTGACTCGAGAATTGTAGGAACTTTGTGTAAGGTAAAATATTTGGCACAAGAAGGATTCCCTAAATAAGATTTATGTAATATAGTAAATCGAGATCCTAAGGCCAAATTTATGTTTTCTTACACTTAATTAATATGATAAAATAGCTTGAGGAATGCATAAGGAATAAATGGACAAGATACCTACCTCATAACATAGCAGATCTGGAAAAACTAATTTTCTGAGGTCTATATTGAGTTTCTAGAAAACCTGACAGTTGATACCAAACCAGAACGCAGAGATGAACAAAAACCAGAAATCATTTTCCGTTTCGATGTCATCTTATGAAAAAGGTCAACCTTGACCCATAAATGTCAACCCTGACCCAATAATGTCGACCCTGACCTACACAGATATGAAAGTGACTTTGTTCTCGGATCCCGAAAGTTTTCTGAAAAGGGTATCCAGATCTGGCCTTTGATCTACTGTTCTGCACCTGTAACTCCCGAAAATAGCACCTACAAATATCTAAAAAGAGGGATTTTGGGGTGGCTATATAGGGTTTTGCCTTAGCCAAACCCCCGTTTTGGTGATGTCCACCTCCATGAATAACCGAATATAGAATGTAATGTGTGTGTGTATTGATCTCTTAAAGAGAGCTTGTAAACATGTGATATCAAGATCTAATCTTCTAGATTAATAATCCTAAGATAACATGGAAATGAGAAAGAAATGCATAGATTTGAATATGACAAAGAAAGCATACCAAGCCCCCAAGGCTAAAGTATTCCTATCAACTCACAATCCGTAATTGCTACCCCATGGTAATTTCCTTTGAATGTTTGAATGTTGAAAATGGTAGATCTAAAGAGAGAGCCTTCTTGCTTCAATGGAGATCCACCATAGATTATCCTTCAAAATTCTTCTTATAAGATGATGATATGTCCACCTAGCTTGTCCTTCTATATCATCCTCTTGCTTGTTTGCATCATTTCATCATGTCATCTCCCGATTTTGTTTCATGATCAAATGAAGGCAAAAGAGAGTGTTTATATAGAGATTTCAACATAGGCCTCCTAGGGCAATGCAAGAGATCCAAATTCAAATTTCACCTTGAATTATGGTCTAATCAAATTTTCCAACTAAGGAGAAAACATATTAATTCAAATATCGGAGAAAACACTTTCGCATCCGAACCCAGGGACCTATTTTAAGTTCCGGGCCCCGATAAGCTCCAGATTTGAAAGCGGGGACCACTACCTAGAAAAGGTCTATGTCAACCTCAACCTTGACCTAGGTCAGGGTCGACCTCAACCCTGACCTAGGTAAGGGTTGACCTCGACCCTGACCTGAGATTTCAGGCAGGTTTCCAAGAAGTTGCAGAAAGGTTTCCAGATCAGTCGGGGACCTAGAAAGGTAGGGGAATGTGCCAGAGTGTTTAAGAAGGCCTAAGGGCCTAGAGAGAGAGTAGGATGAGTCCCAAGAGGACCAATACATAGATCCTACCTAGAGAGAAGAGCTATGGAGAGAGAAATCTAGGAGAATCCACAAGATCCTAACCCTAACTTCATTTATACATGTATAATCAAGCACAGATGCAAATCTAATATGCCAACCATACTAAATGAGGGTGCTAAGTCTATCAAAATGGAAGTGCTTCCATTTTAAGATGATACATTTAGCCCCCACTTTATCTTAGATATGATACTACGTGAATATTCAAGCTAAAGTAAGAAAGATCATAAAGTATAAAAAGGATATAGCTAAGTCCTCAATGCGAAGATCCTGCAAGAAACCGTTAGTATCCGCAAACTGCAACACATGAAGTTAATGAAAATCTAAAGAGCACCTAAGTCTTACTATGATGATCTTGAGAAGTATATAGAACCCCTTATGCCCCCTGATTCGGCTTACTAATTTATGGAAGGTGAAACAGGGTGATAAGGTAATTACTATATATTGAATATGCAATTTGTTGAAAAAGTCATTTCCTAAACTAGTTAGAAGGGTCCTAAACCTTCCTAAACTGATTTAAGAGGTTAGGTACCTAAATCATGATTCCAAAACCTCTAACAACACTAAAAATAGATCTACCAAACTCAAGTTATGATGAAAAGAGTAGATGCCTATCTAAAGCATATAAAGGGAAAATTTGAATTTAACCTAAATATTCTCAAATGAAACCCTAGAAAAACCCTAATTTACAAACTATAAATAAAAGAAAGAGACATTTACCACCTCATTCTTACCATTTGTAGAGTTTGGAGAAGAAGATAGGATGTCGAAGAGAGAAGAATTCCGAGCGAGCTGCATGGAGGTCCTGAGAGAGTGCCTAGCTAGCCGACAGCCACTGCTTGAGGTATGTTCCTATTTCTAGTACCTGTGACTGAAATTTTGATGTTTTTATAGGGAAGGTCAACCCTGACCCAATAAGGTTGACCCTGACCTAGTAAGGTCAACCCTGACCTATAAAGGTCGACCCTGACTAGGGAGGTTTTGTCCTTTTTGGGGCGAGGTCGACCCTGACCCAAAAATGTCGACCCTGACCCATAAAGGTTGACCCTGACCCAAAAAGGTCAACCTTGACCCAAAAAGGTTGACCTTGACCAGGTCAAGTGGGTTTAGTAGATGTTTGATGCAGAAGTACCGATATGTTTCATATTTGTGCTTGGAAGATCCAATCCATCTCCGAGAGCATCCCTTTGGAGGATTACTGTTATCTGTCAGAGGGAGTGTTGCCGAGCTACAATAGGATGAGATACAGTTATTGAGAGACATAGGATTATACTGGGTAGTATTCCTCCCACAGATGAGGTTCCATCGGCCTATGATATTAGCCCTAGTAGAGAGATGGGACGAGGATACATGTTCTTTCCATCTTCCATCAGGAGAGATTACAGTCACACTGGAGGATCTGTATAGGATCCTGCGACTTCCAGTTTGAGGTGAGCCTGTCAGACCGAGAGGACCATGGGATTCATTCAAGGTTTTTGTAGATATGGAGTACTTTTTGGGACAGGTGGCATAGATGAGGAACCGGTCAGATCAGATATCATTGGCCGACATACTATTAGGTCTGACACCCTTGGTATGGAGGGTGATGCTATGCATACTTGCTTTGGTTGTAGTGCCCAACAAGAAGGGTATAGTATTTTTAGCGCCATTCAAACATCTTGTACGTAGGATGGAGAGTGACATGGTCACTATCACATGGGGCCGCAGTATGTTAGCCAGTCTTTATCATGATCTAAGTCAGTTGGTGAGGTACCGATGGGAGAGTCTTACAGTGTGCACCCTGCTACAGGTTTGGATGTTTGAGAATTATACATGTACAGGACCACAGGGTACTCCTGTGATGGTAGATGTGAGCACACCTAGAGCCTTTACATATCCACTGGCAGATGTCTGGTAGCATGGAGATATCCTCTTTTGGATGGTACGCTTTGACCGTATCCTAGGTAGAGATGTGATATGGAGACCTTACTGTGAGATGGTAGAGTCGCCAGATACCCGACATTAGTTGAGACACTCACAGCAGTGTAAGCTATTGGAGGGTCCAACTAATCATGTTGTGATGCTATATTATTATGATAGAGTGATGAGATAGTTTGGTTTGGTACAGGGGATTCCTCATATAGTACCTCGATACGTATAACCTATGAGATACTATCAGAGACCCGGTGCCATACGTCGTCTGACAGTAGCTGATATTGTGGATAGTGAGACAGATGAGACCAAGGATATAGAGGTAGCACCTGAGATATCCTATGTCGGTGTTACCAGAGAGTATATCAGATATTGGAGTTTACAGGGGACCCATCCTATCTTTCCTGATGACTACCCCACAGGTGATCCAGGTCCTTCAGAGAGGAACCATCGAGGAGACGACATACCAGTAGGAGAGGAGGAGGAGGAGGAGGATCAGAGAGATGAGGAGGAGCCTCCCCTTGGGGGAGATCCTATGGAGGAGGAGAGAGCAGAGGAAGAAGTAGCAAAGATGCCCCCAGGTCATGGTACAGACACTGGTGACCATCCAGTCTATGCTACACCCCTGAGATCACATCGATCTCCTCGAGCACATACAGAGACACCACCACCAAGACCCAGATAGAGGGAGCGAGGGGAGAGTAGTCACTCCATGCCCCCACCATCTAGACCTTTTAGTGATGTCCAGGTCGGAGATCCAAGTATGATGTAGCTTTAGAATATTTTTGAATAATGATTTTATCTTAGAAGAAGAAATTGAATAAGCTTTATATTTTAAATTTTTGTAGGAAGTGTAGCAGAGTGGAGGAGCTTTGTATCTAAGATTCTGAAGGATACATGCATATCCTACCGCTTGCCAGCTAGTGAGAGAGAGTCCCGTGAAGGACAAAGAGATCCCGGAAGACATGCATATATTTTCCTGAGTGTGGGCCGAGAGTTGAGATTATGCAAGGAAAGAGAAGAGAGATTGATGGCTGACTTAGAGAGAGCCTAGGAGAAAATCTAGGAGATAAGCATATCGAGGAGTCACACACGGACTTCCATTCCAAGATCCTCAGCCTCATATCATAGATCTGAGAGATCTGGGATTCACCGACCTTAAAAGCATAGAGATAGAGATTAATAGATATGGCCCTTTGTGCCACATATGTATTGGACTCGAAAAAGTTTATTTATGAAGAAAACTTTGTTTTTGTGACAATTAGTTCTATGGTTAATTACTTTTTTACTTTCATTAATGCATAAAACTTAATAAAAGATAGAGGAAAGGAAAATATTTATGAATGTATTCTAAATTACATAACTTATAAAATAATTATTCTATAAGGAACACATTCATACATAAAGAAATGATGATTTAAGGGTAATAATGTTTGAGATGCATGATATTAATAGGTTCCCTAAGAGGAACGCCATTCATATCAGCGATTTTATAAGCACCTAAAGTAAAATCCTTAATTACTACAAAGGGTCCAAGCCAATATGGACTAAATTTTCCTTTTTCACCAGGTAAAGCATTTACATTCCTTTGATTCTCATATAAGACCAAATCACCTATCTTGAATGATCGTTCAATTACTTTATGATTATACTATTTTTGGAGTGATTTATGATAAGCTTTAATGTGTTCCAAAGCATTTATTCTTTGTTCGTATAACATTTCTAATTCTTGTAATCGTCGTTCTCGAAAAGTATCTCCGTCAATGATCCCGTGAAATGAAATATGTAAAGATGGTATTTCTAATTCCAAAGGCATGATAGCATCAGTCCCATAATCCATATTATAAGGTGAAGTGCCAGTGGCGGTACGAACACTAGTCCTATAAGCCCACAAGGCATAAATAAGTTGTGTATGCCAATCTTTTACATGTTTGTTGACTATTTTCTTTAATATTTGTTCAATAACCTTGTTTGATGCTTCAGTTTGACCATTAGATTGAGGGTAGTAAGGAGTAGAAAATCTATGTTGTATATGATATTTCTCCATGAATTTCGTGACTTCTTTGTTTTTGAAAGATGTACCATTATCTGAAACTATCATTGAAGGAATAGCAAACTGTGCTATAATATTGTTTAGGATGAAATCACAGATAACATCTGCAGTAGTAGAACAAAGAGGAATAGCCTCTACCCATTTTTTAAAGTAGTCTGTAGCCGTGAGAATGTACGTATGTCCTTGAGAGGAAGCTGGTGAGCTTTTTCCACTAATGTCAAAACCCCAAATGCTAAAAGGCCATGGAGCAACTTGATTACGAAGCTCGCAAGCAGGAGCATGAATTAAATTACCATGTTGTTGACATTGAGGACACTTTTTGACAAATGTGAAAGAATCTTGTTCCATTTTTTGGCAGTAGTATCCCATTTTGAGAAGTTTAATCACTGAAGATTTTCCACCAAAATGTCCTCCACAAGAGCCAGAGTGAGCTTCTGTTAAAGCTACAGGTATTTTGGTCTTGTTAAGACATCTTAATAATAAACCATTGTAAGAACATTTATAAAGTGTTTCCCCTAAAATGATACTGCGGGCTGCAAGTTTTCAAATACGATTGCTTGTGTTCCTTGTTGCTGATTCTGGAAAAGTATTATCTTTCAGAAAATGAAAGATATGTGAATACCATTCATCTAAATGCAAATTAAAAAAATCCACAGTAACCTTATAAGAAATTGCAGGTAATTTAAGAGTGTGTATAGTAAATTGAAAGTCTTCCTTGTTGTTCTCGAGGCAAACCAAAGAAGCTGCGCTTGCCATGGCATCCGCATGTCGATTATCTTTCCTAGGTAATGTTTGAATTGTGTAAGAAGAAAATTGTGAGAGAATATCCAGAGCCACATCTTGATATTGTGCCATCTTATCATTTTTATTTTGATAACCTCCTTTGATTTGTTCCATAATTAATTACGAATCCCCGTAAATTTCTAAGTTTTTAATATGAAGGGATAAAGATGTCTGTAAACCAGCTATAAGAGCTTCATATTCCGCAACGTTGTTAGTACAAGGAAAATTTAATTTATATGACATAGGGATAGGTTTCTTCATAGGGGGATCGAGATAATGACCACCCCTGCACCTTTCTTGCATCTAGAGCCATCAAAATATAATTCCCAAATATCATCTTGTTTTATTGCAAGTATATTCTCATCGGGGAATTCTGCTAAAGTAACATGTGTATTAGAATAAGGGCAAGGAGTGTCAGCTAAATAATCAGTTAATGCCTGTCCTTTAATTGAATTTTGAAGGATGAAATTAAGATTGAATTCTGTGAGCAACATCACCCATTTAGCTAATTGACCAGAGAGATCAGTTTTTGAGAAAAGATGTTTTAAAGGATCGAATTTAACAATCACATTGACTTCAACATTGAGTAAGTAATGCCAGAGTTTTTGAGAAGCATAAACTAAATCCAAGCATTGTCGTTCTAGTTGAGTGTATCATGTTTCATAATCTAACAAGGTTCGACTAATATAATATACTGGTCTTTCCTTTCAGTCATTATCATGTTGGGCCAACAATGCACTTACAACATTTGTTATGGCAAAAGTATATAGATAAAAGGGTTTATTAAATTGAGCAGGTTGTAAGATAGGAGGATTAGCAAGATATTCCCTAAATTGCTCAAAAGAATTCTTGCATTCCTGGTTCCAAGAAAAGATAGTATCTTTCTTGAGTAAAGAAGTAAAAGGAACCGTCCTATCGGCTAGGTTAGAAACAAAGTGACGAATATAATATATTTTACCTTGTAGACTACGTAATTGAAAAATATTCTTAGGAGGAGGCATGTTAACAATAACATAAATCTTCTCAGTATCAACTTCTATGCCTCGCTTGGAAATAATAAATCCTAATGATTTTCCAGAATCAACTCCAAAAGCACATTTCTTAGGATTTAACCTCATGTTATAATTCCTAATTCTTTCAAATATTTGTCTTAGAATGAACGCATGATCTTCTCTTTGTATAGATTTTGCCAAAAT
>MU227025.1:2951211-2967141 GCA_018584345.1 Thuja plicata
CATATTCTGAGGGCTGATATGTTACTAATTACACTCTTCCTAGTTAGCAGGCAATAGGTCGATATTAGTGGTTTTGAACATTTTATCTAACCTTTCAAGCTAATGCAATGACTTATTGAGTGTTTGTCTTTCTCACTAGGTTCCCAAATACACACTCACATTTCTGGCGCCCACCGTGGGGCATGAATTTAGTTTTAGCCTCATTTTCTAACACTTTTTTGGCAATTTGCAGGCTCAAGAATCAGTCACAGAATCGCATTTAATCTTGCAGGATCGCATCCCGGATACGCCATTGTACCGCATAAATTTTGGCTCGCATTCAGGATTTCCTGGATCATTTCTGGTTTTGGCTCGCATCTGGTCAGCAAGGGCTCACATTCAGTGAATAGGCTCACATCCTGGATACTATATCTCATTCAGTAGGATTTTAGGCTCGCATTTGGTTGAAAATCTTGTCTACTTCATTTGCCTAAATCCTAACAAGTTTGACAAGTTGTGCTTTTTGTATTTTACAGATTAACAAGTGTTTTGCAGGTATTTTTGGCAGTTTTCATGGAGTTGGATTAAACAGATATTAATTTAGTTTTTACAAGTTATCAAACCCCCCATCTTGACTTCTATTTATTTGCTTTTCAAACACTTAAGACCATTTCTCCACTTGCTAAAACAACTAGATATTATGCTCTTTTCCTCTTGAGAAAAACCAGAAAGTTAGACGTTGTCTTATCATTTGTGACCAAATTGGGGGTAACTAAACAAGCAATACACATTGTTTAATTCATTTTGGGGATAGAAATTGAACAAACACAAATCACTAAATCATGTGGGATCAATGAACAAAATCGTATAATTGTTTTCGGATTCAGTAATTGAACAAAACAAAGCACTAAATATGTGGGCTCAATGAAAAAACACATCGTTTAATTACTTTTGGATCAGAAATTGAACAACACAAACTCACTAAATTTTTGTGGTTAATTGAACAAAACAAACTTTCCCTTTCTATTTTCTTTAAAAATAGGAACAATTAAATCAAGCTCAACATAGCTTGAGGGAAAGAATTTTGTTTTAAGTGTTTGAGGAGAAAATGACATGGACTAGGAGAGTATGCTCTTCTTCTTTTGAAGAATCAGAAATCTAGAAATCCTGAGCTCACCAATCCTGGTTACCGATATTTTAACAGTAGAGGGCTTACCGGTTGAGGAAAAAATCTCCCGGGAATGACCCAAGTGAGGTCAGGTCTTACGCCGACCCTTCCAAATCACTATAAATAGTTGCTTCCTTGTAGGTCAAAGCCTCAAAAGACGGAACTAGTTTTGTTCTTGAAATTTTGACATCAGTCCTTGAACATATCGGGGTATATATAGAGCGAAGCCGCTTGAATCTTGCTTGCGAGGCTATATATATTCAGGTACTCATAGGGCTATACACCTCAATTTTTCCTTGTGCAATTCTATGGGGGATAGTTTCAAATGGATTGCCTAATAATCTACAACAACTTCAACTGAAAGAATACCCGATTCATCACTGAAAGGGTGATAATCTTTGTGCAAGGCAAAAAGTAATTGCCCCAAGACACTCATCATATCGTGCCCTCACTTGCATTTGGAGTCAGCTAATACAGAATTATGACTGGAGCCATTGCATACTTGGTGATGATTGTATTCTGATTAGCATTTGAGTGTGTACCTAAGTCAATGAGCAAAGATTTTCATCCTCCACCTAGAAAATAGGACAAAAGAGTGTTTGATTTATCCTCTTAACAATGCAAAACTATTTGACATGTCCAAAAGATCACTAAAAACATAAGCTCCTCAAAAACAATCAACAAATTTCAAACCCTAGAGTACAAGTGTTTTTCACATCCTACAAACACCTCTTGATGTAATTTGGAACCAAACGACTTCACGCACTTCAAAAACAAATTTTTTAAAATTGACCAAAACTGACAAGACTATCATAAGATTGCATCCTATTTTTTCCAAGTAATATTCAAGGTTTAGGATCACATTTGGTGCATTGGATCGCATTTAGTCAGCACATAGTCACATACAGGTTTTAGGATCGCATCTGGTGCCATTAGAGGCTCGTATCTGGGAGCTCGCATTCAGGACAGTGGGCATTTCTAGTAGTTTTTCCTAGGAAGCCTTAGTTGATTTAGGTACACTTTTTTCTCTTTAGCTAGTCCCTGTTGTCTCTTCTGGTCTCCTTGCTGTTATTTTAAAACACTTTTGAAATGTCTACCTTGCATGCTTAGTCAGCCTTTCACGATCGGTTCAATACGTGTGGTCTACTCATTCTCTATCAACCACTTGGTTCCCAGCTCACTATCATGGCATTCTAATCCTCTAACATTGGAATCATTTACATCCACCAACAAACAAACAATTACTTCTACCTAGACACGCCCACTTGAATGATCTGGAATCCTTACTTGCACTATTGGGAAATGTTAATGAAGTTGAGAAACAAAATTCATGGTTAACACGAGACACAACAAGTACACAACTGAAGGATCAAAAGTGCCTCCTAAAACACCACACTTCCAAGGAGAAACTTCTCGCAATTCCCTTTTTGATCTTGATTCACCTCAAATGGATAGCAACACTAACGAATGGAGTAAGGCCTTTGAGGGTTATGATGATGGCAAATAAGCACAATCCGTAGGCACGGAAGAAGAAGAAAGACCCAAGTTTGAACATAATCCATTTGGGTTAAATAGTGAGGAAGACATCCCTGAAGATGAATATGAGAAGCTTAAACAAAGTGAAAGGATCCACAAGTTATTGGAACGGATAATTGGTGATGATAAAGAAAAGTACTTCCTCCATCTAGCATCCGCGGGTGTCAAATTACCCAAGGATTATAATGTGGAAAATCTCAAGGAAAAGGAAGTACCAAACCCCATATCTATCCTTACCAAAGAGCTCAATTAGATGCAAATGGAGCTCACGAACCTCAAACAAGAGAAGGACAAAACTAAAACAAAATACTCTCTGGACGTCATTTGTTCGTTTGCCTTTGACAAGAATATCACTATGGTCCCGTTTCCTCCTAATGTGGCAAGGCCAAAGTATGACAAGTACATAGGAGAAACTGATCCACATGACCATGTAAGAGAATTTTGTGCTCTCAACATTGAATACATGCACGAACCCACTTAACTCATGCGACTGTTTCTAGGAAGTCTAGGAGGTAATGCCATGGAGTGGTTCTCAAAATTAAACCCTAAAGTCAAAACATTCGAGGAGTTGATGCAATGGCTCATTCAACATTACTCCTACAACATCGAACATGACATCACCATGATGGATCTATGTAACACCAAATAGAAAGCTGGAGAATCATTTACACACTTCCTACAAAGATGGAGGAAGATTTTTGCATGATATTCAAGAGTCATTCCCGAGACCAAAAAGATGGAAATCTTCGTCAATAATCTCATACCTGAATTGAGCTATGCTCTACAAATGCAAGATTCTCCTAGCTTCAATAGGATGATTAAAAATTCCCTCCATATTGAGGAAGTCATGGTCAAAAAAGGGGAGATCACCCTTCAAAATGAAAGCAAAAGTAGTAGCTCCAACTCCAAGCCTAAATGGTGAAAACAAAACAAGAATGTTGTTAATGATGGAGTGGTTGATGCCTCTAACATTAATTCTAAACCCGAAGCATTCAATTTGACCAATGGCATGCAAGCAAGCAAAGAGGCTAAAATAACACCTCCCGTTCCCAAAGCAAACAATGATAATGACAAGGGATGAACATGGACTTCAAAACCCCAAAGAACATTCGCACCTTTAGGGGAACCTCTTGAGACCGTCTTAAAGACATTAGTGGATAACAAAGTTCTTACAATTCCTGATTCTAAACCGTGGGAACCTATGGTCAAACCCAAATGGTGGGATGATAACTCCTATTGTGTCTTCCACAAAAACAAGGGACATAAGACTAATAATTGTCTCAAACTAAAACATGTCATCCAAGACCTCATTGAAGGAGGTAAGATCAAGGTGGACAGACACACTACGAATGAAGATCACATAGCATTTAATAAACTATTTCCTAATTACAATCAAGGGGAAACATCTAAAGGGAAAGGTAATGAGATAAACTACACCTATTCCAAGAGTGACAATGTGATCAATATGCTCGATATTAAAACTGAATCCATCAACATGATCACAATTAAAGCAGCCTCATCCTCCTCAAATGATGTAACACAGAGCCAAGCACATGTTACAATCAAAGGACCTCCGAAACCAACATCAACACCCAACATTCTTGTTGTAACTATTCCTAAACTAGCAGAAAAACATGTGGTCACTATTCCCAGAGCAAAATATGACTTGGTAGACCAATTACAAAGAATCGCTGCCAAAATTTTCATCTTCGAGTTGCTCAAGATATCCATTGTGCATAGAGAAATCCTAGAACAAGCTCTACATGCTACTAATGTTCCGAAGGATATAGATATAGACAAATTCCAAGCGATGGTCAATCATATCTTAGCACCACACTATCTCTCCTTCTCTGAAGAAGATGACAAGTCATTGACCCATCCACACAATCAACCCCTCTATATCGAAGTTCTTATTCATAGATCCTATGTTAGACACGTATTGATAAATGGAGGCATCAGATTGAATATCTATACACTGGATTTAGTCAGGAGGCTAGGCCTCTTAGAGAAAAAAATTGACTCTAGAAATAAGATAACCATCAAGGCTTATGATGAGGAAGAAAGATCCTCCAGAGGTATTATTTGTCTACCCATCAGAGTTGGGCCGATTGAAAGGGATGTCATATGTCAAGTTCTAGATTTACCTCTAGCCTACAATATTCTACTTGGTAGACCATGGATTCACAAAATGTGAGTTGTACCATCCACTTATCACCAATGCATCAAGTTCCCACATAATGGGATAGAAGTGGCAATTCCTGCCGATGCCAACTACACTTGCAAAAATATCAAAGCAAGTAGCATGATTCCACACAACAAAGAGGATATGGATGCAGTTGCTCTTGAAACTACCAAGGAAATGGTTATAAAAGGTTTTAGCAAAACATTGAAACTTCAAGAAACATGTATGGGAGAGTACAAGCTGGACTTGACTCCTTCACTGACAGAACTTCCAATATCACCGATATCCTATGGAAAACCTTCATCAACATTCACACCTCTAGCACTCAAAGAGCCTGAAGTACACAAGGCAATTGACATGATAAAGGCATCCACATCTTCTTTAGATAACACAGAAGAACAGACAGTCTTGGACTGGCTTTACAAAGGAGAACCAGTGGAATCTGCGGTCAAACATGTGAAGATATCACAAGAGAAGTACGGAAAGGGATATGATTTCCTCAAACAAATGGGTTACAAAGGAAAAGGACCTCTGAATGACACAAGATGAGGGATCATTGAACCTATTCCCATGGAGTTCCGCCTCAACAAGGATAAAACAGGACTGGGATTTAATACTCAATCCAACAAACCTACTTCAAAACAGAGTCCACCTTCTGAAACATGGAGTGATAAAACAGATGAGATAAAATCAGAACCATGGCCTTATGAGAGATTACTACATATTGGTTCAAAGAATCCTAAATATCAAGGAGAACGCTACGTACCTAGTTTTGAGGTACCACAGGATCTTCACACCACTTTGCTAGAACAACCACCCATTCAAGAGGTAGGAGACACCATAGCAACAATCACTCAAGAGGAACCCTGGCCATAGAATTTACATCCTAACTGGGGGCAGTTAGTCACAATTACACATGTCCTCAATCTACCTCAATTTGATCTGCAAGCAGCTAACCGAGTCCATCAAATAAACATTGCTGAATATTTAAACAGATCTGATGATGATATCACAGACTCTCATGACTATGAGTGGGATCGGCTATCTATTGCCTCTAAGGATATTGGGATAGATACAATTCACATGTTTGCAGCTTCCTCAGCTCCTAGTCAAAGACCTGATACTCCCTTTAATGATACTGATCCTCCTAAATCAGAAGAAGAGTTCCTTCCTCCTATCATTGATGGAGATACTGGTGAATACATAACTCTAGAAGAATTTCATAGGCTACAAGCAAGAAGCCTCCTTTTACAAAGGAATGGTGACGAGATATCTACTGACGAGTCGCTAGAGTTTGATTGCTATATAACTGACAATGACCCTTTTAACAATGATCTTACTCTTATTGATCTAAACATCGAAGATATTAACTTAATAGATCATGTCATGTCGGTTAACAGTTGTGATGCTAACTCGATGCTGTCCTTCCTAGAATTTGACTCCCTAAAATTGGTTCTTCCAGACCTCATTGATTGGACTAAAACAGATCCTACTCCTATCCTCAACTTTACCAATGACCACTCCCTAGCTTGTTACCTTAATGCTTGTGAACCTCATCCTTCTTCCACCAATGCAAAGAGCAAGAACATGTCACAGGAGGATACCAAGTTTCTTAGTCACAAACTAAAAAAGAAAAAGAAAAAGTGGACTGATGGTGAAAACCACTCTGTGGTAGTATCAGATCCCAAAATAGTAAAGAAAAAAGACGTATTTAATGGTGAAAACCTCTCAAAGGCACCAAAGGATGAGACTCTTGATATCCTCCCTAAGCACTTTCAGGAAAGATCTTCAGTATTGATTGAACCAACACAGCCAGTAAACTTGGGCACTGTTGAAGAACCTCAGATAGTTCATCTTGCACAATCTTTATCAAAAGAAGAGAAGGTACAGTTCACAGAGTTCCTAAAGGAGAAAAAGATCAACTTCTCTTGGTCCTACACTAATATGCCAGGGCTAGATCCCAATCTCATTATGCACCACTTATCTATAGCTCCCGGGATCAAGCCCGTAAAACAAAAACTTAGAAAAATGCATCCTCGTGTTGCATTATTGGTGAAAGCAGAATTAGAAAAATTGTTGAAAGCTGGATTCATTTGAGTCATTGCCTATGCAGCAAGGATATCCAACGTGGTCCCCATTTCAAAATCTGATAAATCTATTAGAATCTGCACGGACTTCAGAGACCTCAACAAAGCATGTCCAAAAGATGATTTCCCTCTACCAAATATTGACATTATCATAGACCTTACGGCTGGCTTCCAGATGTATTCATTAATGGATGGATTCTTGGATTATAATCAAATCAAGATCGTCACTGAGGATCAAGAGAAAATTATATTCACATGTGCATGGGGCACATTTTGCTAGAACGTCATGCCATTTGGGCTCAAGAATGCCGGTGCAACATATCAAAGAGCTATGACAATAATATTCTGTGACATGATGCAAAAAAACATGGAAGACTATGTCGATGACACATTGGCTAAATCCAAAGAAAGAGGTACTCACATTGCTGACCTAAGAAATATATTAGATCGAATGGAACAGTTCCAACTCAGGCTCAATCCAAAGAAATGGGCCTTTGGGGTCCAATCAGGCAAGCTCTTAGGATTCATAGTATCAGCAAAGGGAATCGAGGTCGATCCTGCAAAGGTAAAAGCTATTCTAGAGATGACTCCACGTAATATTAGTCAAATGAGGATGCTATAAGGGAGACTCCAATCTATCAGAAGATTCATGTCCCAACTTGCAGATAAGGCACAACCCTTTACTAAGATACTACATAAAGGGGTTACATTCAACTGGGATGAACATTATGAAGAAAACTTCAGAGAATTGAAGGTGTACCTGGCTGCCCCACCTATTCTTATGGCACCTATTCATGGAAAACCTTTGCTCCTATACATCTCAGCAATGGCTACATCCCTAGGGGTATTACTGACAGAAGAAGATGACACAAAGAAAGAAAGGGCTATCTACTACATTAGTAGAACTCTAGTCACTTATGAGATCAATTATAGCATTATTGAGAAGGCATGCTTAGCAGTCGTCTTTGCATCACATAAATTATGATACTACATGCTCTCTCATATAGTAAATCTAATTGCTAAGATAGATCCTCTGAATTATCTTTTGAGCAGAACAACATTAACAGGACATTTGGCAAAATGGGTCCTAATTCTAAGTGAGTTTGACATTGAATATGTATAACAGAGATCTATCAAGGGACATGTACTTGCAGATCAATTGGCTGATTCACCACTCCCAGATGATGAACTGTTACTAATTGAGTTCCCTGATGCAACAATCATGCATCTCACTGAACATCCATGGAAGATGTACTTTGACAGTTCATTTACTCAACAAGGTTCTGGAGTAGGGGTTCTCTTCATAACTCCATAAGGATATAAGATTCCCAAATCTTACAAATTGATGTTTCCATGCACCAACAATATCTCTGAATATGAAGCATTGGTCAATGGCCTCAAGCTAGCTATGGAATGGAAGATCATTGAGTTACACGTGTATGGTGACTCTCAACTCATTATCAATCAAGTCAATGGGGAGTATCAAACAAAAGATGAAAAATTGATGCCCTGCAAGCAACTAGTTGATGATTTGAAGAAGTACTTTTGTCTTCATCACCTTCCAGCAGATACCACGATCATAGAATAAGGCGACAGATGCTATGGCTACCTTGGCATCCATGTTACAACTAGAGGAGCATCAATTCCACTATGACTTCTTGGTGGAATAAATATCCTATCCTGCCTTTGCTAACCCTAAAATACCAGGTAATATGTGCCTTGAATACCCCAGATCAATCTCGGTATGCCAGTATCATTGCTTACCTTTCAGACCAAACCATTCCCGCCAATCTATCTAGAAATAAGAAAATATCCCTAATTAGGATAGCATAGCGTTAAATCCTCATAACTAACAACCTATATCGACATAGTCTCAATGGTACACTTCTTCGGTGTTTAGAACTAGAAGAGTCCGATCTAGCAATAAAAGATGTCCACGAATGTGTATGTGGATCACACTCAAATGGCTTTTAATTAGCTAAGAACTGCTCAGAGTAGGCTATTATTGGCCTACCATGGAAAAAGATGCTATTCAATTCTCAAAAGCATGTCTTAAATGCCAAACACATGGAAACCTCATCCATGCTCCTGCTAGAGAACTGATACCTTTCACAACACATTGGCCATTTCAACAATGGGGCTTTGACTTGGTTGGACAAATATATCCCAACTCTTCAAATAGACACAAGTTCATCATTACGGCCACTGAATATTTCACGAAGTGGGTCGAAGCCGTGTCGTTAATCAAAGCCACTGGAAAATAGGTGGCTATGTTCATTCGAAACTACATTATTTATAGATATGGGATACCCTCTTCAATTTTTACACACAATGGGGGCCAATTTAAAAATCAAGACATTGACGACCTCTGTGAATAGTTCCATATTACTCAAAATTTCTCCTTAGTCTATTATCCTCAAGGTAATGGACTGGCTGAGGCATCAAACAAAAACATTCTCAAAATTCTACCTAGAACTGTGAGCAAGTCTGGTAGCGACTGGCATCTACAACTAAATCTGACACTATGGGCCTATAGAACAAGCATCTGAACACCAATTGGAGCCACGCCATTTTCTCTAGTCTATGGCGCTGAAGCAGTATTACCTATTGAGGTTGAAATCTCATCTTTGAAGATATCTTTACAAGGACTGGTTACTGATGAGTAGTACCGCATTGATCAGGTAAATTCTCTTTACCTACTAGATGAGCATAGACAACAAGATTTTGATCACCTCAAAGTGTACCAAGAAAGAATGTCCAAAGGCTACAATAAGAAGGTTAAACCACACAAGTTTGAGGTGGGAGATCTCGTCTTCAAAGAGAATCCTAAAAACCAGCCTAACAGGGAGCAGAAAGGAAAGTTTGAACCTAACTGGTTGGGACCTTATGTTATCATTGCTACTTTTGGGACTGGAGCTTATCAATTGGCTACACTTGAGGGAGACATTCTTCCAAATCCTATCAACACTCTACATTTGAAGCAGTTCTACGCTTGATGTTCGGCTAGCAGAGCCTGTACAACAAATAGTTCTTGCAAAATACCAAAAACATTCAGAAAATTGATCTTGAAGAAATCCAAAAATAGTGGAAAAGGTCCTACAAAATGGATATCCTTGGTGAAAACCTGGTAAACAGGCGCCTTGATATTACAAAAACATTCAAAAAGCAAAAAAAAAAATAACAAAAAAAAAAAAAAAAAAAATTTGAAAAAAAGAGAAAAGTACCTTGATGAGCACACCTGGTAAAACAGGCTTCTTGGTAGCAAAAACAAAAAAAAAGGTCTTGCCAAGTGGTGAAAACCTGACAATCAGGCATCACTTGTGTTCTGTGCTCCATCTATCAATGCACTACTGATACTAGGCCTTCATAATTTTTCCTGTGCTCATACGCTGACTTCATTTTCCTACATGACTATCTTATCCTCGCTTGGGATTTGTCTATCTTTCCATCTTAGGAATAAGTCATTCTGCATTGGGGGCATCTTTGTTGGCATAGTTGGTCGCGGTTGCTAGGTTTCTCTAGGTTGGTTTGCCTCATAGACACAATGTTTCTTAAAAACAATATCACTTTTCAAAACAAGGGTGTCTTTTCATAACATGGGACATGACATTTACATTCACAACATTCCTACATGGCTATACTGGATTGCAAACATGAACAAATAATCCTATCAACACACAGACATGGAACACCATATTGCTTAAATTCTAAATTTCTGATTGACGAATCTTTACTGTATTTGACATATGGATGAACGAAGTACTAATTAACACACAGTTTGCTCATGGTTTGATTATGATTCTTTTATGTCCTGATGACATTTTCAACTAGGGGCATCTAAGTAATTGTAAATTTTTATCTGATTGATTCTCAATTGATGATTTTTTATGTCTTCTTAGTTACTCAATGACGTTTACGCAAAGACAAAGAGTCGCGAGGATTGGGGGCATAATGTTTTCTTGATTTTTTGTGTATGGTGATTGTTTCATATGATCCTATGAATTTCACCTAACTTGGATGTTTATGGTAAGTGCTGCTACTATGGGTAGATAGCCACATATATCTTAATCTTTGTTATGTGTAAACTACGGTGAGTTTGACACAATTTCCTTGTCTGTTTTCTGATCCAGATTCTCACTAAGGTATATGAATCATAATGTACCCAAGGATATGAATTTTCAAGGTCATTGTGGGTCCAATATCTTTCCTTACTCAGAATTTGGTATATTAAAAGGAAGGTGACTATTTTTATCCTGGCATTTATGCCTTGATGCCTAAGTCTCTTTCCGACATTTCAATAAAACATAGTATTCGTATTATCTTAATATTAGTGGGTATTAGTGATGGTTGTACTATCAAGTGGTATCCATTCTGACAAGCACCCAATGATGATAAAAATGTTACAATATTCACTAAATCAATGACAAGTCCTAAGAGTCTTCATATAGCTGCATTTAAAGATTACCTGATGCATTTATAACAGTGATAACAACATAAGGAAATTTATGCTAAAAAATGGTTTCTATCTTCTTCTGAATCATCAAGTAAATTACATCATCTTTATTACTGATATCAAAAATCATTGCACATCCATAGCATACATTTTGCATTCATTTGAAAAGCAGAAACTGGAAAATACAAAAATCAAGCATCCATGAATTGCATTTTTCCTTTTCCATCCTAAGTGCATCCATACATCTATTTTGCATAAACCGGAAAAACAAAAGAAAAATACATTTTGCATTTTCACATAAGATATCATTTATAAACATATTTATATCAGTAATGACTCATCACATCCAAATCATAAAATGATGTTATCATCTTCAAAACTAGCTCATCAAGAGATCAAGATATCATCACATGTGCAAAAGATACATGGAAAGAAAAATAGATACATTTACCATGTGAAACATGTCAAAATCAAGAAACTGCATCAGATATATATCATCATAAACATGGTACAAATCAAAGCATAAAGTGTATCAGAAAGCATAAAGTGTATCAGAAAGTATAAAGTGTATTAGTGAGCATAAAAGAGTATCAGTACACCAAAAATGAATCAGATATATGTACGAATAAATGTGATATACAAAGAAAGGGGATCTCAACAGGATCCAGATATACATATATACTCTTAAAAATGTACATGTCATACAAAATGGAACAAGAATCAACTTTGGCCCGCCCCTCTCCCTGGTCAGGAGGAGGAGGAGGAGGTGGCATGAAAGGAGCTGCTGGAGGCGGCATGGCCCCCTCTGACTGCTGAGATACACGAGAAAAGGAAGGTGCTCTCTGGCCCTCTGGCACTGCTCCGTGATACAAGGCGTAATAATATGTCGCCCTCTGTCCCTGATGGACTGTTGTCTGGGCCTGGGCATCTCTCTTTTCTCTGAGCATCTCCACCTGTGCATCCCTCTCAGCCCTCAGCCGCTCAAGCTGTCTGTCCCTGTCCGCTAAAAGAGCACCAGCGGTAGTAACCCTAGCCTCCAATGCTATGATTTGGGCTCGGAGCTGCTCCCTCTCCTACTCACATCTAGATAAAGGGTCACCATCTCTACCAGGATCCTACTCCTGAGCTCTTTGTTGCCGCTGTCTCTGTTGCTTTGCAGTAAGTAATGGACCAGGGTCTCTCTGTGGGGCCACAAATCTGTATCTCTACTGTCTGCCCTGCCCACTACCGCTTAGACCACCTATATCCACTGCCTCTCCACCACCACCCCTATCATCTCTATCATGTCCATCATCTGATTGAGGACGCCTGCCATCTCTACCACCATCTCTGCCACCATCACGGCCCCCATGTCTCCCAGGTGCTCTGTCTCTCCCTCCTCTACCCCTGACGGGTCGGTCATCAGGATCATAATCCAGAGGCTCCTCTATACAAGGAATGATCTCCTTGGGCACTATAAATCGTGGAAAGGGATACTGGAGCATCTCTGCAACATACCCATCTAAAACTTTGGCATCCTCAACCTCTGGGTGAAGGTCCCAGTCTATAGCCACCATGTCTTGGATCTCCTGCGATGCAGTCTCATATGTCAGCTGTGCACCCCAATCAGGTGCCTCATCATGGATACAAGCATACACTGCAAAATCCTCTGTACGGCCCTGTTGCCGCCCATACTGCCTCAAAACTCTAGTGATGAGAAAGTGCTCTATAATGTATCTAGTACGACCTATCAAATATCTACTCTGGCACAAAAATGGAACCTGTCATGCATTAGAAGTCCACACATCGCAGTCTCGGTATAGTTTCCACACGACCTCTGTCATATCATCGAATAATCGATGCCAATACTTAACCTTGCCTAGATGGGGCTGTTGTAGGAGGCCTGCATACATATACACATAGGGCTACTCAGGTGCCCTCTGACTGTCACCAATTGACCGTGTCACAGGGATGTGCTCCCAGGCCCAAACATGAAGAATAACGATCCCAATAGTCATATTGCGGGTGTGGTGATATACGATCTCGTGGAGCTCTCTGTATATATGGGCTAGTATACAACTCCCCCAGGCAAAACGTCAGTGGTGGACGATCATCTGCTCCACCATGCTAATCCAGCCCACCAAAAATCCATGTTGGCCCCTATCCGGCATGAGGATGCCGCCTACCAATCCGGCCAAGTACACAGCTAATCGATCATAATGATCGACCATGTAATCCCATGATAGGTATCTACGATCTATGGTATCATCCTGGAAGAATCTTTGAGCAGTCCCAATCGCCATGCCAGCTCTAGACTCAAAGAACACCTCATGTCCCACCATTGGTACGCGCAGAATCTGCCAGACATCCTCAGGTGTCACAGTAATCTCACCAGTGGGTAGGTGGAAGGTGTTGTGCTTAGAATGCCATCTCTTGGCAAGAGCAGTCAACAAACCTCAGTTCACCCCGATCTTAGGTAAACCTATCAGTGAACGCAATCCACATCACATCATGGTGGTCTGCTCATCATCTGACAGTCGGCCAGACAATGCCAGTACCCGTGCAGGATAGGTGTCGCAAAATGCGACTACCTCAAACTGGGCCTGATTTTGGACACAACAGTAAAACATCAGAAACTATCTACAACAAGGGGCAGAATCCTACTCCGCTAAGTCATTCCAAGTTTGCAGGATGAAAACAGATCAAAGAAAATTAAAAATCTAAGTCTTCTACCAGATGCGATTCTGGAAATACAGGTTGCGATTGTGTATACAGGATGCGATCCCAAAAAAATAGGATGCGATCCTAAATGCGGGGTACGATCCCAAGTAAACAGGATGTGATCCCCTGATGGATTTTAGCTAAGAGCAAGGTAAAACCTAAGGAACGGGATGCGATCCGGGAAAACCTGGATGCGACACAGAAATTTGGAAAAATTGGTTACGACCTGGGAAAAACTGGATGCAAGTCGAGATTGACCGGATGTGATCCTAACTTTACATGGCTCTAAAATTCATAAAAATGCATGAAATTCCAAAATACAAAATTCACAGGGTAGTTTATCGAGCACTTACCAGCGGTGGGTAGTCGGCTGGTCGTTGGTGTCGGTGGCTCATCTCGAATCGGTGCTTTCTCACAGGGACTACCATATTTGCTGCAGAGCTCTCTGAATTTCTATGGAGGAATGTGAGAATGGATAGTAAAATGGTAATTTTGGAGGCTTATATGGGTCTTTTGAGACATTTAGGGTTTCTGAAATTCCTCCCGGACAACTCCTAGTTCATTTCTATTCTCTTTTTACTCAATCGGGAACCAAATCAAAGGTGTCCGTAATATTTTCAGCAACACCGTATCACTTTTGTGACAGTTTCAAAACTTATGGGTTTATTTATTCACCACATTGGTAAATACTGCACATTTTATCATACATCTTGGTCTAAACATCATTTTATCAACTTTCTCACTCATATTTTCACTTAATTAACTTGATAATTGTGTGTTTATTTTTAAACACACCTTCTTCTACTTCACTCTTTCTTGTCCACCTGCTTCCTGCAAGTGTTCTATTCTTTTCAAATGAGGGATTTATTTCTTTTCCTTTGATTTCATTCCCGAGGGGGCATGATCACACTATCATCAATTAAATTTTCGCTGGAAACAACATCAAAATGACTTTGTTATCAAACAAACTAGGGGCATAACAGTTCCGTGACTAAGTCAGAACTGTTGGATAGAAAGCTTTGGTTCTCATGAGCTGGATATCTTATGTTTCCTCATTTTAAAAGATTTTTATTAAGCTCCTAGCAGCTTCATACTGGCTTTTGGATGATAACCAAGTTCAAAATCAGTATTATCAATTTTTGGATGACAACCAAGTTCAGAATTGGTATTTTTAAAATCTTTTATTGGTCTTTGGACGACAACCAAGTTCAAAATCAATTCTATTAGTTTTTTTTGATCAAGTGCGAGACTGATCTCATCAACATTTCATTCGATAACCAAGAGCAGAATTCTCAATCTTTTTGAAGTCAAAATCAAAAACTTTCTTTGAATCAATGCGTTGCTTGCACATCAATTCAAAGAGGGGCAAATGTAACCACCTAAAGTTGGTCTGTTCTAACTATGGACCCTATTTGCCCTAAGTGTGGTCATACCCTCGATTATGTCCAAATGACCCTGTTACTGCTTGGCATAATTCTTTAAATCAATTTAATGTCCTAGGTGATTTTTATCACTAAATTATATTAATTATTATAGCCATATAATTCAAATCAATTTTGACCAATCAAATCAAATCAAATCAAAATCAAACATGGCTATAGTATTTAATTGTAAAGGAATTAAATAAATCCCTAAATCAATTACCCACTTGCAATTAACCTATTCCCCTAGCCTATTTAGTTTAATTAAAATGGCTACAGTCCCCTAATTATTAAAAAGCAATTTCGTTGTTTAAATAATTAATTCCTATATTTCTAAATGAATTAAATAAGTTTATTTCATTTATTAATATTCCCCTAAACCCCAACCTAACCTATCTCAACCA
>MU227025.1:2967552-3011250 GCA_018584345.1 Thuja plicata
ATAGAAGCCATTTTTGAGAGTAAAGAAGCCTTCACATTAGATCAAAATTACATTGTTATGCTGTTGGATTACTCTTAGAATCATATTTCACTTATTATTCCATGCTTTTTGCATTGTTTCATTTCAACTTTTAGAGCTAGAATGCATACTTTATCATCTTTTTAGCTTGTTTTTAATTTAAAATCCTTCATGCTAGGTTGTATATGTTACTGATTTCTAGCATATTTTGAGGGCTGATATGTTACTAATTACACTCTTCCTAGTTAGCAGGCAATAGGTCGATATTAGTGGTTTTGAACGTTTTATCTAACCTTTGAAGCTAATGCAATGACTTATTGAGTGTTTGTGTCTTTCTCAATAGGTTCCCAAACACACACACACAAACAACAATCTGCAAATAAGTATTAGGCTATTTAAAGGACAAAAACAGAAAACATTCAAGGATTAGTGGTTAGATTTTTCAAATAGCAACCTTAAAAACCCGATGCGATCCTATTTTCCCTAAATGTGACTGCCTTTCCCTAATGCAATCCAGAATTGACAAGAAATGATGCTTTACCATAAACAATGCAAGATTACCAGATGCGAGCCTATTTCCTGAAAGAAATCCAATTTCCCTAAAGCAAGCCTTTATGACAAAAGATGACTCTGTACCTAAAAATAGAGAAGAGAAATTAGTCCAAAATGAAGAACAAGTTAGGTAGAATCTGAGATTCTTCCCCATGGTGGGCACCAAAAATGTGTGTGTATTTTGTGGTTCTTGCAAGCTGTAACACAACACTCCAATAAGTCATTACATTAGTGAAAAACAAAGAATAAGTCATCAAATCAAACACTAAAACTGACTTATTGCTTCCTATCTAAGAGGAGTGTGAAGAATTCTATAATTTTCCTCACATTATGCATTAATCAGTGACATATACAAATTAGAATGAAAGATTCAAAAGAAACTAGCCTATATGCTCAAGAAATGGTTCATTTTAAGCTCTCAAATTGAAGACTATAACAATGCAGATGAAAGATGATTTAAAATGCATTAAGACTTCTAAGAATACTAGTAGCATAAGTTTACATATAAAATTAGGGGCCCATTGAGCTTAAAATTTATTCTATTTATAGAAGAATTAGGCGAATGAGAGGTTAGGATTGAAAGTGGAGGAGGGGTGGAGATTGAATCTTTGGTGATCCATGTGAGGTGATCCAAGTGATTTCACTCCCATTGGTTAGGGAATTGACTTTCCCTTTTTACAATTGGAAATGGAATTTAGAATTTATTTAATTCCCTTTTATTAATTACTTTAGCCATGTTTTGATTTGTTTTGATTTAATTGAATTGTTTTTGATTTATTTTGATTTAATTGGCTAAGGCAATTCATTTGATTTAGTGATTAAATCACTTAGGAGATTTAAATTTGATTTAAATAATTATGCCAATAAATTGAAGAATTGTCTTGACATAATTAGGGGTATGATCACACTTAGGGAAAATAGGGTCTATGGTCAGAGCAGACCAAATTAGGGTGGTTATAGAGAAAACCTTTAGAATCTCCACAACCATCCTTTCATGGTTCCACAATGCCTATTTCAGCTTACCCCAGGCCGTTGTGAATTCCACCCTATAAGCTCCTTTATTGACCTTTCCCTACTAGTGCACAAAGGGCACTAAGCCATAAACCTTTGCCTCCTCATCATCAAAACATTCTAATAGGTCTGACCAATTCCTGGGACTACCCACTCCAAAATAGAGTCCAGACTGAGTAGCACATCCTCTTCAAAAAGACTGCACACCACCCACTTAACCACCTCTATTACCTCACCTATCTCCAAGCCCCAAGCTATAATCATTAAAATGATATCCATGTCCATAACATCCTCCTTGATTTTTGACAGTCCCCTCAGCCTTTCCCAGCTAAGCGGTCCTTTAAAACCTTTCTAGTGCATGTTCATGTCGACCAAGAATGTCGCCTCCATTTCATAGAGAAGAAAAACTACTCCAAAACTCACTGGAAATAAACTTCTCTCCCACAGCCAAAACCAAGTTGTGTCTCCAGCACTTTACATCTGCATTTAAAAAATTTCACGACACATCTTCCCATCATCTGTAATGATGCTTTCAATAAATTCACATTCATGCCTTTCAAATCACTCTTTCAAGAAAATGATACAATGATCTCACCCATCCTCCCGCACACTTCATTGACTTCAAAAACTTGGGAACCATGAACTTTAAATTCCCTCATCATTACAAAACACCCATCGAACATCACTATAAAGTATGAGGAAATATGTCATCAAAGTCAGCGAAACACATGGCCACATTTTGGAAATTTCAAGGTTTCAAGTCTGTTATGCTCGATCCAACTACCTATCTCCCCCTGATCCAACATTTTTCCTATATTCTCAGCTCCCCATTTCTTTTTTGATGTTTTTGCCTATGTACATAATGCCTTGATTGTTATGTTCCTAGGAACACAATGGCTTGGGTTGTGTTCCCCTAGGTTTGGCCTCAAAATTGAATTGGGGCCTCATTGTGGTGGTTAGGTGGGAAATTAGATCTTGTGGTTGGTCAAGATTATTTTTGAATCCCAAAATGTGTGAGATGTATATTAGCACCTTATCTCTCCTTATTTTGGACATCTAGAAGAAAGAAAGCAATCATGCAATCAAGTGAACTCAAGATTTGAAGGAAAGCATCCAAGATCTAGTATTTCTCCAAGCATCCAATGCATTTTGAAGGCAATCTTCTATGTTGTAGTAATCTTCTCTCCCATGATGGTCAAGTAGAGGAGTTCTCAATCGATAAAGAAGATCCTTTGTCTGTCCATATGCATTATTTATTCATATAAAGTGTTCAATCAAGCATATCAACATTCAACATTTATGAGGGCAATCTTGAGTCCTTTCTACATTCCAAGTTCAAAAACTACAATTTTAGAAACATACACATATCTTCATGAATATGTGTGATCTCAAAATCCATTCATGAAGGTATTTACATGATAGATCTAACATATACCTTCACATTTACTTATCTTTATACAATTTCATTTCATTTTTAAGGTTGATTCATAAACAAGGGTTTGACCCAGACAAACCCCTTTCCACAACCTTTTCCCCATTTTTCTGTTTGCAAGAATAGGTGGCGCAACTGTCAGAACTATTCCAGAAAGTTTGGGTCATGTTGGAGCAACTGTCAAAATTTTAGGTAAAAACATTGGGAGCATTGTGAAAAGTTGCAAATTGTACCTAGTAATAGAATGCCCAGTTCGTTATGTACCTTGCAAAATCACTTCAAATTTAAAGTGCAGGTTAGTACAGTCTTATAGAACCAGTAAAATTAATTACACCTATTTATCTATTTCTATCAATATGTACTTCTTGAATCTTGTTAATTTTACTTATTTTGCATCATTAGATCATTTCCCCTATAATCCACTTCATCTTAATCATAAAATAGGAAAGAATCATTGTCCCACATAGTGCTTAAGTCTAATTTGAGCCTAGAGAGGCATCTTCCTTCTGATATGTGGATTAAGGAAAGGTGGACAATCTCTTACATCTTGTTTCCCCCTTTTCTTTATGTGCATTTTTTGGGAACCTGACGCATGACATTTCCATTATGATTTTGGCGTTATGTCCTCTTTATGTACATCGGATCCCCACTTTTCATTTCATAATTAGATGTGCTATTCATTAGACTTTATGTGCAATTCTGTGTTTTAGTTCCATTTATGTTGCATAAATTTAATGAATGTTTGCATATCTCTTTTAAATATCATGCTTGCATTTGCTTGATCTATATTTTATTTCTTTTCTTGTGCATGGGTGTTATAACATTGAGTCCTACCTATAACATTCTAGTTAGAGAAACCGTAGACTTATGGATTCTTTTGATCCCAAGTCCTCTTTGTTTCCTATGAATCTTGATGAGACACACATTCCTACTAATGACATTCACACTATGATTGAGAATACTTCTTCCCACTCTTTTCATGATGAATATGAGTCTTAAAGAGTTCCTCTTACCCAATTCCAAAATATTTCCCTTTACTTTGAAAAATTTGAGCAATGGTTATGTCAAGAGAATTATGGTATGGAAGTTATCTCCTTAGTAGAAGGTCTGAGGAAGTTGATTCACAATGATGAACATGATATTAACTTGTTACAAATAATTTACCATCTTGTTGATAGTAATGTTAACCACTTTAGGATTGTGATCAAGATCTTGGTTTAGCTCAACCTCCCACTAGTATTGGAACTTAAATTCTTATTCCTACCTCTTTACCTAGTATTTCTACTTATGCTCCACCTCTCATGACTACATCTATTTCAAACGTCAATCCTATACATGTTAGTCTTGGAAGAATTCCTAACCCTATTATTCATCCTCCAAGTGTTTTATGTGTTTCACAACCTTAGTCCATGCCCGACTACAACAATGTTCCATTTTCATATTCCAACACCCCTTCCATTTCCCATAATGGTCCAAATATTTCACATGTCTCATACCAACCTCTCCATCAAATCCATTATCAATAGTCTTTCTCAAACCATTTCAACCTTGCAATAATAAATTGCCTCTATGAATCAATCCAAATTCAAAATTCCCACACGTGACATTGCTAGCCCTTTGTCCTTAGACAATATTCATTTCATTATCCTTCAATACATGGAAGTATCTCACTTGGAGACTTACAATGGTAAAGGTGATCCCTTGAACCATGTTAAGACCTTTCAAACATTGTGTAGTGACTTTTCTCATGATCATAGGTTCATGACTAAACTATTAGCTAGAACCTTTCAAGATAAGGCCTTGCAATGATATTGTCATTTACCTCCTTATTTCACCGATTCTTTCCAAATACATGCTAATGTTTTCATTTAATAGTTTCAAAACAATATTGGTCCTAATATTTCTTTGACTGATTTAATGCATTGTAAACAAGGTGTTAAAGAAAAAGTGACTAATTTAATTGGTAGATTTAAACATTTGCATGCTCAGATTTCTTATTCTATGCCTTCTATTTATATTCAATGCATTTTCATTGCTAATTTACAAAAAAAATATAGAGATAATATATTGCTATCTGAATTCTTCTCTTTTAATCAATTGTGTGCAGCACTTCATAATTATCAACTTAAAGTGAGCCAATTTGAGAGAACCACTCCAATGGCTCCGATTAATAAGAGTGATGCTACATCCCATCCTTTTCAAAAGTTTCAAAAACCAAAAGGCTTCATCAAGATAAACAATTCATCAAACAACATTGATGTGTAAGTGGTAGCACCATCCAAAGGTGTAGCTCCTTTTTCATCTTATTTTAGACCTTCCAATAATTTTACACCTCTTTTCGAATCTTTGCATAATGTAATGTTGAAGTTGATAAATTCTAACGTATTAACACTTCCTCCTATTAAGCTCATTGATCCTTCCAAACAATCCAACAAGAAATTTGGTCCCAAATCTTTTTTCCAATACCATCTTCAACTCGATTATGATACTAAAAAGTGTTTTCATTTCAAATATATTGTTCAAGACCTCACTGATTCTAATGCTATATCTATTGAGGGTGTTAACGATCAAGGAAACAAATCCATTGACCTTCCCAACCAAAACATCCAAATTTATACCAATCCTTTACCTTCTCATTCAATAAATACTCTTGAGTCTATCTATTCGTTTCCTTCTTCATCTACCCATGTTGTTGACTCTCCTACCATTGTGAGCTATGACACTGAGTGTAACAAAGTTAACAATGTTGTCAACCTTATTAATCAATATAGACCTAAATTAAGACCTAAACTTTCTATCTGCATAACATTTGATCCCAAGGAGACTATTAGGGCACTAGATAGTCCTCTTTACATAGTTGTGAAGATTAATGGTCTTTCTTCTCGTGGATTTCTTATAGATCCTATGTGAAAGGTGAATGTTATAACTAAAGTACATCTTTACACTATACATTTCCAATGGGATTTCTATGACAAATTTGATGTGATGATCAAAACATTCAATGGTTTTACTTATCCTACCCATGGTTCCATTACTTTTCTTGCAAAAGTTGGTAATAAAACTTTATATGTCACCTTTGTTGTCATCCCAACTTTCAATCAGTTTCAAGTTAGACTTGTTCTTCCTTGGATCACTTCAATGGATGTTATAGTCTCTCCTATTTATAAGTATTTGAAATTTCCCCATGGTGGAGAAATCATCATGCTTCACCATAGTCTATATCAACCTTTAGCTACTTTAGGGAGTTTTGAACTTAACTTCTTTTGGCCTTCCATGTACCAACCAGTTCTAGCTCACAAAGATAAATATTTCTCATACTGTCAAAAATTCAAAATTAAGAAGATTTGTGAACTTAGCAATTCCTCTTCTATAGTTCCATCTCCTTTCCCTAGACCTGAACTTCTTCCTACACCTTCCAAACCTCTCATTATGCTTTAGTTCCACCTCTTATATCCTATAAACACTCCATAATTTCTATCTCTCAACCTAGTGCGGTGCCTTCCACTCTTCCTCTTAAAGAAGAAAAGGACCCGATGTTGATTGATCCCAAACCCAATCAAATCTCAAACAAAACCAAACATAGCCAATGTGCTTGTGATTGTGACCTTAAATACTGTACTAGAGCTCATGAGCATGCTTTCCAAAAACTTTCCTTCCTTAAGACACCTACTAATGTTTTGATTCCCTTTGACCAACATATGCATAGCCCAAGGGAGAAAATTAATCTTAAAAGATGAAATTGAACAAACATGATAATTCTATTCAGATTAGAGATCTTATTTTGATTAATCTAGATGAAGAAAATACTCTTGATGATGATTTTAATGTCTCTAATGATATTCGTGCTGATGAATTTGATGATATGTATAAGATTATTGATATTAATCATGATTTACCATCTATATTTGCAAAATAATCATCTCTTACTCCTAGTGACAAACAAAGTGACTCATCCTTAGAGCATGGTCCATGTTTGGAACTGGATATTGTTCCATCTTTCATGCTTTATGTTTCTCCTCTTGCATGTTACCCACCTTCAATGAACAATACAGACCATGATGGGGGGCATGTGATATGCTTGATTAGCTCCTCTTGTAAGGTGGTTTCCTTTGTGTTTACTTGTTTTAATGTACTTCCCCTGTGATGTATTGCTTGTTATATATTTTGTTTAGATTTATTTAGATGACCCTTGTTGCTTGGTTTGAACAAGGTGATAAAGGAATCAACCTATTGTGACATTCTTCTATTTTTATCTCATTTCATCTATATGTCATATACATGTTATGTTGTGCACGTGTTATTGTTCATAAAGTTACCTTTGTAATGTTTGATTGGGGATGACACAAAATGGTAGCTACCATCCTTTTTGGTCTCTATAATGCCAACCTAAAAATACTCTTCTTCATATCTCTTATGTGACCTTCTTAAATTGTTCTTGTACTTCTACCTTTGGGGGATGATGATAGTTCATTTCAATATAATTATGATATACATGAATTATCATATGATCGTACTAACCCCTAAGTTAGTAGATCCTTTTGTGCTCTCTTTTGTCATGTTTTTCATTTCCCTTGGGTTTTCCTTGCTTGGGGGCATCTCATAGTGGAAACGTCTCTTGTGGGTGCATGTATGCTCCATTAAAGCCATTTCTCCCATTAAGGCATTTGTAATCGATTTAACATGGGGGAATACACTTCGCTCCTTGTTTCACATTTTGCACACACACACACACACAATGATTTAATACAATCTCTTATGCAGACAGTTAAGGAGACAATTATTTCCTCACATTCATCTTTACATCATCAATCCCTATGCATTATTTACTGGATCCTAAAACTGATCCTTCTTTCATTTGGTCCTTAGACTAACCACTTTCATCTAGTCCTTAAATTGACTACTTTTATGAATCCCTCAATGTAGAGATTATTTCCTTAAGGACTGATCCTCTTTGTATTAATGGGTTAACTAGAATCTCATAGCTCACTAGACTATCAATTCCATATTTTGTAGCTGTGCTTTCCCTTTGCATGATCCATACTAGGCCTCTCTCTCTCTCTCTCTCTCTCTCTCTCTCTCTCTCTCTCTCTCTCTCTCTCTCTCCCNCTCTCTCTCTCTCTCTCTCTCTCTCTCTCTCTCTCTCTCTCTCTCTCTCTCTCTCTCCAAGTGTTTTCTCTTTTATCTTGGTTTTCGATTTGATAAGGAATTAAATCACATGGGGGCTTGGTGTTTCCTTGTCTCCTTAACCTTGATAAAAAAATTCCAATGCATTGATCTACTTAACTGTGAGCATGATGTTGTCTGATACTCCTACTAAAGTGGGGGCTAAATGTACTATCCTAAAACATTATCACCCATGTTATCCCCAATTTTGGCGATTTTGATATTTCATGTATGTTATGCTTGATCTAGCTACCTACCACCCCTAATCCCGCATTTGTCCTATCTTCTTAGCTCCCCATTTATTTATTTGGTGCTTTTACATATGTACATAATGCCTTGGGTGGTATGTTCCTAGTAATACAACACTTTGGGTGTTGTGTTGCCCTAGGTTTGGCCTCAAAATTGAATTGGGGCCCCGTAGCGGTGTTTTGATGGGAAATTAGATCCCATGATCAACCTGGCTTAATTTTGAATCCTGAAATGTGTGAGATGTATATAAACACCTTTTCTCTCCTCATTTTAGACATCTAAAAGTAAGTAAGAAATCAAGTAATCAAGTGAATTCAAGATTTGAAGGCAAGCATCCAATATCTTCCATTTCTCCAAGAATCCAAGGCAATTTGAAGGCAATCTTCTCCATTGTAATAAGCTTCTCTCTCATGAAGGCAATCTTCTCCACTGTAATCAAGAAAGAAGATTATTTGTCTATCCATATGTATTCTTCACTCATAGAAAGTGTTCAATCAAGCATAACAACATTGAAGATCTAGGAGTGACCTACATTGATTCATGCATTTATGAGGGCATCGTTTTTCCTTTCTACATTCCAAGTTCAACAACAACAATTCAAGCAACATACAAGAATCTTCATGAATATGAGGGATCTCAATATTTGTTCATGAAGGTATTTACAAGGTTGATCTGATATTTATCTTTGCATTTACTTTCCTTTATGGAATTTTATTTCATTTTTAGGATTGCTTCCTAAATAGGGGTTTAACTAAGGCAAGCCCCTTTCCACAACCTTTTCCCCACTTTTCTATGTGTAGGAATAGGTGGTGCAGTTGTCGTGGTGTAGTTATCGTGGTGCAGTTGTCAGAACTATTCCAAATTTTTTGGGACCTATCAGAGCAATTGTCAAAATTTCAAGCAAAAACATTGGGAACACAACAAAAAGTTGTAAATTGTACCTAGGAACATAATGCTCAGTTTGTTTTGTACCTTGAAAAATCACTTCAAATTTAAACTGCATGTTAGTACAGTCTTCTAGATCCCATAAAAGTCATTGCAGTTATGTATCTATTTTTTTTGTCAATCTGTACCTCTCAAATCTTGTCAATTTTACTTATTTAGCCTCCTATTTTGCATCATTAGATCATTTCCCCTCAAATTCACTTCATCATAATCATTAACCTGTGAAGGATAATTGTCCCACCAAGAACTTAAGTCTAACTTGATCCTAGTGGGGCATCTTCCTTAATATTTGTGCATTAAGGAAAGGTGGACAATCCCTTACATCTTGTTTGCCCCTTTTCTTTATGTATAAGCTTACATTCATCTAGTTTTCATAATCACTTCCATCTTAGAATACACTTGCATTTCAATCTCATCCATCTTAGTTTTCATTTTAGATCATTCATCCATCTTAGAAATCATCCAATATCAATATTGTTGTGTTAAAGAAGAGAAATCCACATATAAATACAAGAGAGAAAATAAAATGGAGATGGACACCTCTATTTTAGCTTTGTTAGAGGTATGAGGTAATGTTGCAGTAGATGCATTGTTTTCCCATTGGTATTGCATTTCTATTTTACTACATTTCCCCATATACAACTGTTGAAATAGGTAAAACCCTATTCTCCCAAGAACACCTGCATGCATAACCCTGTCACACGGAAGAAGCAAAGCACAGAAGACAGGAAAAACTATGGAAGCCAAAAAGCCAGAGGAGACATCATATGCACAAGAAAATAATATATTAACAATATGTTTCAAGATGTTACAATGAGATGTGAAAAATTCCTTATGACAAACAAAGAGGTGAATCCTTATAAAAGGATACCAAAATCCTAAAGGGGAAACCCTAAAGACTAAGATGCCTAAGTTTAACTTAAGCGTAGAGTATAATAGACTAATAATTAAATTAATTAATTATTAGCTATAATATGACAACTCTAACACCCCCCCTTAAGTGTAACTTAGGGAGAAGCTAAATAGCTAAGGACTAAAAGATGCATGTAAACAAAATGCATGAAAGGAATAATGGGTCCCGACAACTAGGCCTAATCAGGTACCCAAGTACAAGAAATAAACTAAATGAAGGAAACTAAGCCTCCAATCTAGGGAATGTCCCAAAGAAAGGAACATAAAGAGCAAGAAGCATCTCCAAAGTATGAAGCTGCAAACACTGTCAGAAGTAACTGCTGGGACCCCCACTGAAATAGTGCATGACCAGGTAGAGAAGACAAAGTATGAAGATCTGATCAATCGAAGAGGTGACCTCCAAAAGTAGGAATGACCGAGTGTCTATATAGTAGATGATCCATCTCACCGGAATGCATAGGTGCCTAGCCACTGCATCTGCCTAGTACATAGGAACAAAAATAGAATACGTAGATCACTCAATCGAACCAAGGAAGCAATAGAGCCAACAGGTGAACCCCCCCATAATGCTTAATAGGGAGAGGGGTGACAGGAACACTGAAATGCAATGTCAGAAACATCTACAGGAAGAAGAATCGGGAACACCAACAGTGCAACAGAAGTACAAGCACATGATAAAGGGCGGTGTCACCTACACACAACATGGGCTAATGTCATGGAAGGTACGCTCACTTGACAAAGGTGGATGAGCACAAAATGACAAAACATCATAACCCCCCATGGCTCTTTGTAACTGAGTGCGAGTACAAAAAAATACACAAGGTGCTCAAAATCTTAGATATGCAAAAGTAGGCACTTTATCTCAGTGCGTTTACAGAAAAGAAAATGCTATAGAAGAGAAGCAATGCTCAGAAGTCAGAAAGAAGAGTGAGCCAGAAGAACAGAATAAGAGATCCCAGGACTTGTAGAACCCAAGTAATCCGCTAGAGTGCGAAAGAGAAAAACTTAGAGGAGAAAGAACCTAGAGAAGAATCTAGAAAAAAGACCCCTGCAACTGAAAAGCTCACTGAACCAAATTTCTGATGATATCTAGTTTACCAAAAACAGAGTCCAGATGAGCAAGATATGGCTCTCGGAAGGCAAAACCAAACATCGGACTTTGACAGAAAAAATACTGTCAAAATAGTAGAGCCAAAAAATCAAACCACCGTAATCAGAAAGAGCTTGGAAAGAGATTTCTGACGATATAAAGAAGTCCAAAAAAGACCTTCGTATGCTCCAGATAGAGCAAAAACAATGCCAGGGGGTCAGAAAGGCTCCAAAAACAGGTTTAAAGCCCCTGGGGCTGGAAAAAATGAGCCCCTGGGCACATGGTGAACGCAGGGGGCTAAACTGGAGCCGCTGGTCATGCATGTGACCTTCGCGGGGCTGAAAGAAGCCCGCAGGGCTAAACCCCCGCTGGGCGGCGGGGGTCAATGGCGGTGGTGCGCAGGGCGGCGGTGGCTGCGCGGTGGGCGGAGCGGGCCGTGGGCGCCGGAGGTGCTGTCGGCGGGGGCCAGGCCGTGGTGGTGTGGTGGCAGAGTGCCGATGGTGCCCGAACAAACCATTGACTACGCATTTAAACGCATAAAAAACATTAAAAATAATGTTTTTTTAATTTTTTTAAAAAAAATTCTCAGTTTTCGTGCCCGTACGACACTGGAAACCAAATTTTTTTTGCCTCGGAGCCAAGTTGTCCAAAATGGATAATTTTTATATGGATTCTGGGGTTTTTGGGCTCTTTGAGCGCAACGGTAATGTTCGTTTGAGCCCAAAATGACCAGAAATAAAGGTCCCTGAAATCCACATAAAAAGCTTCGAGAAAGCCAGAAAAACCTCTAGTTTCTGAAACACTTCGACAAAGCATGAATAGGGAGCAGCAAGATGGATTTGATACCATGTTGAAATAGGTAAAACCCTATTCTCCCAAGAACACCTGCATGCATAACCCTGTCACATGGAAGAAGCAAAGTACAGAAGACAGGAAAAACTATGGAGGCCAAAAAGCCAGAGGAGACATCATATGCACAAGAAAACAATATATTAACATATGTTTCAAGATGTTACAATGAGATGTGAAAAACTCCTTATGACAAATAAAGAGGTGAATCCTTATAAAAGGATACCGAAACCCTAAAGGGGAAACCCTAAAGACTAAGATGCCTAAGTTTAACTTAAGCGTAGAGTATAATAGACTAATAATTAAATAAATAAATTATTAGCTATAATATGACAACTCTAACAACAACTGCCATGTCACAATGCCTTTTTCTCTCTCGAGACGTGTTTTCCTATGAGCAACACAGTCCATTCTAGTGTGTAATATTGTAGTAGATGGACTATTTTTCCATTAGTATCGCATTTCTATTTTAGTACATGGGCAAAAGCACAATAAATTGTCACCCTTTTACAAAGGAAAAGGTTAACAACACCAAAATTGCAAAACTTCAAGGGCATAAAAGTCACATTTCTGTTGAGAATTTGAAGATGATGTAAACTAATGAAATGTGTGAAATAGGATGAATTTTATGCCTATAATTTTTTTTAAAAAAATTCAACAAAAATTAATATATTTTCTGAATTTTTAAGGTCTATTTTTATTTCCCTGAAAAATACTCCAAATCAGGGAGTTTACTTCCCGATAAATCATTATAAGTAAAACATTGTTTTTCCTCCAATTTCAAAATATATTTTATATGACATGTATAGCTAGTGCAAAAAAAAAGAAACAAGTGTTTTCGATCTATAGTTTGCCCGTTATAAGTATTCAAAGTCGAACTTACCTGAAATCAACAATTTTTTCCTCCCGCCACCTTTCCCCTATCAAAACTATACGAAAACCCAAATAAATTATATATTATTGAAGAGGACTCTCTTCTCTAGTGTTGTCTATGATTTTAAAAATCTTCTGAATTGATTTAGCATTTTTTAATATTTTCCGAATCAACTTCTCAAAGCTTTATATACCTACATGTAGTTTTTAGTGAATTTGTTCAACATTTTGTAGTCAAAACAATATAAAATTTATATGTCAAGAATCGTCGTTTCGAGATCTAGAAAATGGTACTTTTATATTTTTGACATTTTCTATTTTGAGCAGAGAGCAGAGAACAAAATAGCAGAAGTGCAAACTTCTGGCTTTTTTGTGTTTTTGGAGGTTTGGCTGCCAACATGCCATGCCACCTAGGCGGACTAGGCCGAGTCTGACTCGGCCCAGTCCTAGTGACCCTCACATTTGCTCACACAGGAGTCTACTGGGCCACGTAGGCACCATTCGATTCCACGTGGCCCTTACGTGGACTCGACTATGTTAGACTCGGCTGAGTCTGACTTGGCTGAGTCTAGCTGGGCCGAGTCAATCGAGTTAGCTTAAAAGGTGACAATTTATTTTGCTTTTACCCACATTTCCAGATATACAATTGACATGTCACAATGTCTTTTTCTCTCCTTAGAATGTCTCATGTTCCCCTATGAGCAACACAGTCCATTCTAGGGGGGTATTAAAGCTGCTATATCTTGTTAACTTGTTGTCTTATTATCTCATTGTCTCTACATCGTAGGTGTTTTTGCAAATTTAATTTTTTTGTTCTATTTGTTTGCCTCTGTGGGGGCCAATCTGCTTATCTTATCAAATCTCTCACTCTATCATATGACTATCTAACATTTGCTACACGTACCAGCATGATCAAATTTTCCCTATCAAATGACTATCTAGCTTTTGCTACGTGTGTTGGCACATGTCTATAGCCTCCCTATCATACAGTTGTCTAGCTTTTTCTGCTCACATTAACGTATGTCTAATGCCACCCTATTATGCGATATCTAGTTCTTTTGCTACTTGCATCGATGCACTTAAAATCACTCTATCATTTGACTATCTAGCATAACACAACTTGCTACCTATGCTAGCATACCCTTAATGATCATAACATTCATCATCTACCATGTTCATCTATAACTTGCATGTTGGACGTGACCTTTTGACAATTCATGGCTCTCCCCTAGGCGCAACCCTATGCAGTCAAAAAATCCTCAGGTAATTTTTCTCTACTTTAGCTTGCATCTTCAGTTATGATATGCTCACTAAAGTTGGGGGGGAAATGTAATGTTGTAAATTTGCATCCTTGTGTAATTTATCATTATGCAATGCTCTCACCTTAGCTAGAAGACAAAATTCCATAGAAGCCTCCATGCCCCTCCAGTTTTCCTTGTCCTTTTCTATTCATATTATTTACCACATGACCTAATTGGCACAGGACACATGCGCACCATAGTGATGTCTGTGTGGCACACATTCATCTCACAAATCTGCATATGTGTAGTGAGGCATTGAGGCATTACAATTGTCAGGTCCCTATAGTGTAATGCCTTATACCACCACCCAACAATACCAAGAATCAAACCAACAACTTAAAACTCTATTATTTGTCCTTCATTTGGTCTTCTTGGATATTATCTTGCACTCCTTCACATTTCTTCACTCTTTCTTTGTCTTAACAACACTCTCACGCTCCTTTGAGCATATTATTATATTGGGACAACTTACATTATCTTGATTTCATCATCTTGGTCATCTCACCTTCACTCCATCGAGCTTTAGCTTCATAGTTGTGAAGGGGAGTCACTCACATTACAACACTTTGTATTTTTTCAAACATATCTTAGTTTCGTGATCATACTTTTGCAATATTATTATCTTTATCTTTATCGTTTATCAATTTATCTTTGTTATTATTTATGTCTCTTATTTTGTCTATTTGACTGTTGTGGAAGTGGAAACACCATAGCAGAGACTTAACTGAGGCAAGCCTTCAAATATTCACCCAATAATTTTATTATTTTCGTGTGTGCACATTTGTCAAAAGGAGAAGTAAAGCATCTTATTGGATTTTTCTATCTTTTCTGGTTGTGAATTTTTTCTATCTTCCATCCCTTTGTAGTTGTTTTTTTTCTCCCATAGGATACTTATTCTTTGTATTTTCTATTATTAGATTAGTTTGTTTCTACTATTTCAATTTGTTTTTTAGGTTTTCATTTTGGTTTTCATGCACTATTTGTACTAGATGAAAGTGTGTTGCTCAAACATCTTGTATCTACACTGTTGTCCTCGACTTGCACTAGTGTCCAAGGTAGTAAGTTCACCGAGCTTGACAATTAATCTTCGTAGTTAGCTCTTCCATTTGTGATAGAACATTTTTAGCAGTTAACATAATCAAGTTAATCTAGTTCTTTTACTTGTGCATTTAATATCGTTTAAACTTTAGAATTCATTTTCATCACTTCAATAGTCTTGATCACCCTAGCTCACCAAAGCACTAGTAAAAGTGAGGTGATGCAAGGGTTGGTTCATCCCTTGATATTTTAACCGGTCTTGAGGTTGGCGAATTTTTCCCTTCTCTGCAATAGGTGTAAAAATGCTTTATGTGGTCTAAAAAAGGCACCTCGAGCATGATACTGTATAATTGATTCTTGTCTTCTACAAAAGGGTTTTGTAAAAAGTCTATTTGGTCCCAATCTTTATATTAGGCATTATGGTGAGGATGTTCTCATTGTTGCTCTCTATGTGGATTACACTAGTAGTATTCTTCTTTGTTTCATAAATTTAGAGGTACAATGGTTTCAAAATTTGAAATGACTGATTTAGGGGAGATGCATTACTTTCTTGGTCTTGAAGTTTGGCAACATACAAATGATATATTTTTGTCTCAACAAACGTATATTTCAAATCATCTTCAAAGGTTTCGTATGCAGGATTGCAATCCCATGATCACACCTATGGAGGTTGGTGTTAACTTGTCTAATTTTGATGATTCTCCTTGTGTAAATCCCACTCTTTATAGATAGTTAGTTGAAATTTTTCTTTATTTAACCACTATTGGACCATATATTACACATGCAGTAAGTTTGGTTTCTAGGTTCATGTTTGAACCCAAGGAAACACATTGGAGTGTTGCTAAAAGGATTCTAAGATATCTTAAAGGAACAATCCATTTGATGTTTCTTTTCAACATTCTAAGGATAGTAAATTGGTTGGATATATTAATTTTGAAAGTCTACTTCTAGTTATACATTTGGTCTTGGTTTTGCAATCTTTTCTTGGAAATCCAAGAGACAACCTACTATATCTCTTTCTATTGCAGAGGTTGAATACAACACTACTTTTGTTGCTTGTCAAGTTGTTTGGTTGAGGAGAATGTTACACGATCTACGACATCTTAAGGATGGTCCCTAGTATTATATTGTGACAATCAAAGTACTATTCAGATGAGTAAAAATATAGTTTTTCAAGGCTAGACTAAACACATTGACATCCAACATCACTACATTCAATTGGTTTAGGAAGGTTTGGTTGAACTTGTATATTGTTCCTCTGCTACACAAATTGCTAATATTTTGATAAAGCCCCTTTTTGGTGATTGTTTCTAGACACTTCAGAGTTTGTTGTGTTCTTCGCAATGTTCATTATGAAGAGAGAAAAGTGATAATGAACATTTTTTTCTTCTATTTTGTTTTTAGTAATGTTCACTATAAAGGAGAATGAATGATAATAAACATTGTGTTCATTCTTTTAACAACTTTAGCTTTTGTTAAGTTAGATATTCAGCTCTTGAACATCATGATCAATTATATCCCATAGATGACTGTTATATCATTCAATTCTTTGAACAATGTATAAATAAACATTCCTCCGTTGAATGGTCAAATATAGTGATTTTATTGGAGTTTCTGATTTTATTCTGTATTGATGATCTGCATATCATCATAAGATTTATTTTATTTAGCCTTCATCACTTTGTTGTGTTCAGACTTCATAGGTTGAATACTTAATATCCTTTTGTCATGGTAAACAAGTAGGATTTAGAAATTTATCACTATTTCTTAGTGTATCTAGAACTCATTGAAATAATACCACTATCTAAGGTATTTAAGCGACTCTGCTTTTATTTTTAGCATTTCCATCTAGTTTAAAGAGTTTTGAAGGCCAACTAATTTGAAATTATTCGTTTAGTTATTATTTTTTTCTTAAATATGTAATTTTTATGGGAATGGTGCATTCTATTTTGCATCCTATTCTGCTAAGAATATAGCTTGGATTCTAGAACCTATACTGCCAATCTACCGTGACATTGCTAAATTGTTTAAGTCATTCTGCAGCCAACACATTATTTTTAAAAAACATATAGCTTTATTCAATGGCCTCACAATATTTCATCCTACAAAGAATTTAAGGGATTGAATTATAATCCTGCTCTCCAACTCTCCTGTTTGAATGGTCTACTCTGTTGTCAGAGTGTTTCCTATTCCGAAATTCAAATAGAAGTTGATTAACTCTGATTCTAATTCAGCACACTCTAGACATCTATAAATGAATGAAAAATAGATGCAACTGAAACTCAAAAGCACTAATGTATTCTACAAGCTGCTTCTAGCTGCTGTCAATTCCGAACAGGGTTGAAGTCTCAAAAGAATTTCTCTCTTCAGTGCATCTCTCTTCACTTTTCCTGTCGTGGTTCTTGGAAATGGCTCTTTCTGTGGGAAGAAAATCCTTGGCGACTTAAACCTGTTAATATAAAGCACAAACCAATTCTTTGGTCAATGGTGTCAAGTACATTGTTACAACTATTTAAGATTCTAGCATAATCCCACTCCAAACAAAGATTAAGAAAAAGAAAAGGAATTTCTAAGTTGTTCCAATTTCTGTTGCAAAACTCATATTTACCTTCTACCTCAAGCAAAATTAGATTAGGAGATTAGATGCTTGCTACACGAGATGTTATTAGTAGTATGTACCCTCAGTATAATGAATTACAGTGATGCCTTCATTACAGATGGTATTGCTGCAATTCATCATATTGAATTGAGGGTGCACAACATTTAACTTCATGTCAGATAATTAGAATTAGTTTTTCATGGTTTATATAGTACTTAAAAGATTATTTGTGAAATCATCATCAGTGTAATCTTTAATGATGAATCATTGAGAATGATCTGAAATATCAATTAAAAAACATACACAGTTGATTCTGGATAGAATCTTGTCAAGTGTCTCCATTAAAGATTTTCCAACACACAACATAAAGAATATAGCCACATAATCTGCAATTTTTAAACATGTTGATAGGAGAGGCGTACCCAGAAAGTCCTTGCTGTTTACAAAATAATTGTAGCAGCATTGGGGACAACTTTTTGTGCTCATTCATAGCTACATCGTTCTGCATTGCGAAATTCTGATATTCCCAGTGCCAACCATCCCTTAGCTGGATGCATGCAGTAACAATTTCAATAAACCTTGGATCTGGGATTCCAACAATCACAGCAGCCAAAATCCCTGGATGCTGTAATAGGATCTTCTCCACCTGTGATGATAGAAAATTATTCATTGGCACATATGAAATAAACGAGTACCTTCTTGACAATCAATGAAAATTATGCTCTAGCAACAAAAGTTGAAGTGCTTGCGTTTGAAACAACTAAAGTTTTTGTAGATGGGAGACTTTAAAAAGAACAAAAAAAGCCAAAATAAATTGAGCTATAACATAGAGCTGAACATATCCAGATCAGTAACAGAATAAACTGCCACAATAGAACAAGATGATTTTATGGGTGCAATTTTATAACAGAAGATATTATTTTAAATTGGCATTGAGCTACAGGCAAGATATTCACCTCGGAAGGATAAACATTTTCTCCACCACTTTTAATCATGTCCTTAGAGCGGCCAAGAAGCCATAATCTGCCCTCTTTATCAATCCATCCTAGATCCCCTGTATTTAGCCATCCATTTTCACTCACTACTGCTGTGGAGGAATCCTTTTGGCCCCAATACTTTAGCATCACATGTGGGCCTCTTGTCAATATAATCCCCACATTGTATAAGTTATTTGCTTCGAGACATTCATCACTCTGTTCTATCTGTATTTCCACATGAGGAGCAGGATTTCCCACACAAACTCCTATTCGGTGATCTTGGATTCTTTTCTGACTGGCTGGATTCATGGAATACTCCTGTGTTTTGGTAGAAGTGCCTTGTCGAATGATTGGATCATGGGCAAGAGTGAAAGTCATTGAGGAGCAGGCCTCTGTCATACCTTTTTTAAATAACAAACAAGATTCCACAAAAAGAAGTAAAATTAGGTCTCTTTAGGAAGAATACTGCTGGTGCTGAAAAGTTAAGTAGAAATAGGTGAATGAATGCTGAAGGTGCTCGGACGTTATGTGGAAATAGGCGAATGACTACAACTACAAAGAAAGTTTAATAGATAATATAAAATGAGAGAGTTTTCAATGATTCTGTCAACTCCGTTTGCTAATATATATGCAGACTGTGCGAACTAACCATAAGCCGAAAAGATTTGAGCTCTTGGAAAAATTTCAGTGACTTTCTTGATAAGTTGTGGCGACAGGCTTCCAGCTCCATTAAGTATCTTCTCAAGACTTGAAAAGCATAGCGTTGATTCTCCTTTCTTCCTTCTATTGCAGAAGCATGAGGAAAAGACAATTAGCAGGGTCCAAGTTTAGATTTATGCTCGCAGGTTCAATTTTGCCTATAGAAACATTATAGTTACGCACAAACAACATAAATCAAAGCATTTTAAAGTACAAACATTATAGTGATATAAATGGGCTACAGAAAACATAGACCAAACTTTCAGTTTCAGCAAAAATCAAGATAGTAGAAGAATTAAGTTTTGATCACAACACGGGTTGCTAAAAAATTCATGAGTAAAAGAAGGAAAAGTAGTTGTATATATAAAATGATTATGCCTCTATTCAAAGTACCAAAGTTTGCAGACGTCTTTATATGTTATTGGGACTGTAATATCCAAGCTTGCCACGGATCCCAATCTGCTAAAGCTACATTGATACTCATTATCTAGAGATTCTGTTGGAATATGCATATAGCCCATTGCAGAAGAATGTGATTCGTGAAATGCGAATGGAAGAAAACTCAAAAACTTTTAAAGTTTTAACTCACTTATCTTCCACTTTGGGAATGATTGAAACTTCAGTGATGTCTAGTCGACAGGGATATATGGGTACATGATCACTAGATTCACTACAGACCCTGCATACTCCACCACAGTTAATGCTTCTATTATGGTTGGTGGTTTCAGTGTAAGAGAGAGTAAAATCAATCATATTAAGCTCTTTTAAATTTCAAGTGAGCTTTCATTCTCCAGTAAACCTTCAATCTTCAATTGTTATCTTAGTATTTGATCTTCCTGTTGGTTAACAAGCTGAGATTTCTGTTCCATGGAGAATCTTTGATCGGCAAATGTTCCTTCTGCTCATCACTTTGGTTTGGTTCTAACTTGTGTTCTACGACTATCTTCGAGCCAGATTTTCCAAAAGATTACCAGTGAGAACATTCTGCTTACTACTGCTTTCTTGGCTTCAGGGTCATACTACATATTGATAAAACCTCTTATTTCTACTAGGGTTCGACAAACAACAAAAAGCATGTTTTGCCAAAAGAGCTTGAACTTTGGAATGGAAGAGATTTTTTTAAATTTTTATGTTTCTTGAAAGAGGATTTAGCAAGGCAAGTAAAAACTTTTCATTAGCATACCTTGAATTAATGCAAAATGTACCAATATCAGCAAGCATTGTTGGTACAGTGATCATTGCTGATACAGAATATCTTTGTATTGCAAATAGAGCAGAAGCTGCTTCAAACTTGGGTATAAAAACATGGCATCCTCCTGCCAGTACAATGGCCAACGCTGAAGAGATTCCACCAATGTGACATAATGGAGAAGTGTGAAGATAAATCTGTCAAACATGGTACCAGGAAGAAAAAATGAGAATTTTCCAGATTCTACAATTTGGAATCAACTTGAAAAGAATTCATTAAACTCCTCTCTGTAGTCTTCCTACTATTTTTAAATTGACAAATTTTCTGATTTACTAAACAGGGACACATTTTGTAAGAAGCCTAATGACTGTAGAGCTCCAACACACAATTGATAACTTAAATATTTTTTGTATAAATACTCAAGAGATTACATCATTGTGGTTATAGCCTATAGTGGAAATCTTTGCTTGTGACTGAACAATCAATGCATCATGGCTGATTGCTACTCCCTTTGGATTGTCTGTTGTACCTACAAAATAAAAATTACAGAGCATTACCATTTTAAGAACACAAGGGAAATTAAGAACAGTATAAAAACCATCAAGATGGAAGATAGCCAAAGTAGATCAAATCCGAAGGAGTGTAGAACACCTGATGTAAAGCAAATCAAGGCTACTGAATCTGGTGCCCAGCGAAGGTCCAGGTCCTGGAACCCTCCTGCATATAGTCCAATAGACTCTGCACTAATCACTATCAAAACTCAAGTTGAGTTCAGCATTCCTATGATTAGCCTAACAAATCAATTAAAAGTTAAAAACTATCCACATGCATAAACATCCTATATACTGCAGGGCCTATTTAGTCATCTACTGAACAAATTGATTCAAAAACTAGTAGCACTAACCAGATGCCTGAATTAAACTTTGTCTTTGAGTTGCTGAGAATCAGGGCTCAAACACATTCCTCTGTACTTATTTTAATTTTTTTGGCATGGAAAGGCGCATACTATAGCTTGGATTGGTGAAATTCCTTGTAACACTATTTTGATGGATAATCAAAGCCCGCCAACGTACAAATGTTATACAAATAAGCCAGTAGTGTTGATATTGCACTTCTGTTAAACATATAAGACAGTCTTTATGTTTTTGCACTTACAATCGTATCGTTGCCGAAGTAAGAAAATTCACGAGTGCAAAATGTAGGTCTCAACACCTCCGTTGTTTTTGGATGCCTCTTGTACATCGCAATTCCAAGGTAGATTTGTACTAATCTAGCTTTAATTTGGAGCAATTGCACTCGTTTTTCAAAATTTTGGAGGTAAAAGCTTTTGATTGCACGTATTGATATATTAGATACCTCATCTCTAATCTAAACGTTAAGTAATAGCATGTCAGTAAGGATTTGAAACTTGGTGATAAGAATAACAATATCATGATTTAACCACCGAACCACTTTTGATTGACAGAGTAATCGCACTAATTGCTTAATTGATGCAGCAATGTAATTAGTCTAGCCTTGAGTAATTGTTTATCCTAAATTCTACTCGATTAATCCAGCAATTCAAGGGATTTGTGTAACATACAAAGAATAATGATTATTCATTAATAATCATTAACACCTCAGGCCCTAGCAAGAAGAAATGCATTTGCTATTCGGGTGTTGCGAAAACTACATCCTGCCTTAGTATGCCGAGAACTCCTACCCCCACTACTGTCGCTGCTAGCCTGTATGACCTTAAAAATAACGCCACAACCTCCAAAATTGCCAAGAAGAGAAAAAGTAAAAACAAAAACCTCCCCGGTGGCCAAGAAGCCCAAGATACCTATTTAGGAGGTCATTAGTGAAGAAGAGGACGACCTTGGAGAGGAGGACAGTAAAAATGGGAGTAATCCAAAACACTCTAATAGAGTGACAAGTTGTTTGACTAGTAAAGGCAAAATGAAACATTTGGTGGACTGTGATTCAGAGGAGGAAGAAGATGCAGAGGGGAATGAAAGAGCTAAGAAGGAAGAAGGGGGGTGAGGATGCTGCGGGTGAAGGGGGTGATGTTGGAATGGAGGAAAGTTCAGATAAGTCTACTAATGACAGCTCAACCCACATTGCAGCTCAACCCACATTGCAGATAGCACCAAGACCGAGCCTGTGGACCTCGCTCAAGACACCATGCCGGAGGAGGAGGAAACGAACAAGACCAATGCTGAGGGTGCCCGCACAAGGTGTAAACCACTGCAAGAGAGCTGGAAATGCTAAAAAAAGAAGGTCCCAGCGATGGAGAAAAAGCTGATCAGTGTTTCCAAATTCAGTCTGTTTGTAGTGCACAATTTTGCAACCTCACTCTACCTATGCAAAAGAAGGTGTTGGGAAAAGATGTAGAGGAGGGAAATTATAAGGAACTCTTCAAATTCCTGATAGAGGACTGGAATCATACACTCCATTCATTAGTTTCTGGGTGGCATTGCTAGCTGTGGGCTCTTTTTTGTTGGTTTTGTTTAATATTTTTATATTTAAAACTGTTAAGGCTGTTAGTTGTTCTTGGGGGTTTACTGCTAAGACTTTATTTGGTTTTGATTATACTGAACTATGGTTTCAGTGCTAAGACTTTAGTTGCTTATAGTTTCTGCTATTGAACTTTGTTATAGTATTTTATGATAGTGTGCTGTTAACACTTTATGTTAGTGTGCTGTTAATATTATGTTTATGATGGTTTATCCACCTTCAGACTGTTTGTTTTAAAGGGACAATACCTTTGTTTTGTTGCTATTAATATAAAAACAAATGCTTCTTTCAAGCATGGGAAACAAGCTACATGGTGAAAAGTTGAAAGCAATAGATTACACTAACTGTTACACTTCTATGAACAAACATTTAGATATTCTTGTGCGTTGGATCCCTTCTCTTATAATTATTAGTAATATATGGGAGAAAAAACAAGATTAGCGTAATGATTGGTCATGAAAACTTGCATATAACTTAGAATACTCATGGATTAAATCCTTAAAAACATCTGACAGCAGAGTGGTAGTACACAAGAAACAAAAAATCAAGAAAAGTTGAAAATTTTGCAGTTATTTAGCATGTAATGATGGTTTATATTGGTTAAACTTACATTGTGTGTTCTGAGGATCTTCTTGTCCTCTAAGCAAGACCTGAAAGCGCAAGCTTGGAATTTTATTCATGAACCGCTTTGACCATTCCAGGCAGAAGCTGTCCACAACCAGCATCACAGGACATACTTGCCCAGCTGCCAAAAAGGCCTCTTCAGGGCTCTAAAAATTTAAACAAACTGCCCCAGTAAGTGAAAATGCTTCAAAATTTCTAAAACAGAAGAAAAGCATCTGATGCTATCATTTGACATTTCAATGAATGTATTATTTTTGGGTAAGCTTTACATCATCCAAAACCAGAGTACGCAAATTCTATGAAGAGTTGTTTACCCATCGGTAGTTCAGGGGGGCTACTATGCATCCAGCACACATCACAGCCATCATCCACTCCAAATACAAATCACTGCAGCAATGCAATTTTTGTTGAGTACTAGAGGAAAAATTCTACAAGAATGCAATTTTTGTATAGTATTCAGGGGGATTTCTTTAACAGTACAACTTTTTTTTATCTATGCAGGTGAATTTGCCGTTTAGTAAACCATTCCATTACTACCATCACACTAAATTGTTTTTGTGGCTTACTATCCATTTTCTATCTTAGCAAATATTGTGCTATATGAACCATTTATTTCATTGTTACTCTTTTATACTGTTAAAGCACAATATTGAGTCATCCTGAGTTATTGTTAAAGCTTTTAATGGTTACAAAACTGTACTCGGATTAAAACAGTTGAATGACAAGATATGAAAAACCTGTTAAGTGCGGCAATGGCTACAACATCTCCCTCCTTGAGACCCAACTGCAGCAATCCATTTGTAAGAGCTGCGATTCTGTCTAGGAAACGCATTCCAGTTTTTTGTGCAGGCCCACATATTGTTACACTCGTTTCTGCACGTACTTGTCTTATAATGTTCAGAGAAGAACCCACATGGCTTCTGCCCCGAGACATTATGGTACATACGCAGAAATTGTGATGTAGAATTCTGAGCCATTGACTCCATTACATGTGTGATACAAATAACACAATACTCTGCGAATGTAATCTTATCCTCGTTTGTCATTGGACTTAATCCACCATCTCATCACTTGAATCGTCATTTGAAATCTTCTTTGGACAATAATGCTTTAAAGAGTAACAATTTTAAACAAACAATATTTGAAATAGATTTTCTTTTCTATGAGAGGGATTCAAGGGGTTTACATTTTTTTAAGGTTTGACCATAAATACATACCAATAAATGTTTATTTGTTTAATTTTAATAGAAAAGAGTAGATTTTGGTCCATTAGAGTAGTAGGTTTTTTTTAAAGGGATAAGGTGTAATTTTTTTTTTGATTGTTTGATTGTTGAAGAATGCAATATTTAAGTAGAGCGTTATCAATCTAACACATTTTAAATTTTGATTGTGTAACTTATTACATGGGGCTTGTACTTATCATGGTTTCCTCTTTCAAGACAAGTGCTAAGTTTTTTCGCCAATATTTAGCTATTCACAATACGTTTAATCTTTAATAACTATTTGCTTGTTTGTTTAATTTAAGTAATTGAACCTGCTAAATAAAATATTTATTCAATTTTGCTTTTCCTAAATTTGAAAATTAATTTCTACCACCAATAATGTGGCATCCTGTAGCTTCAAATAAACAATGAGTTGAGATTATACTATATATTCTTTCTACTCAATTGATCGTTAAGATGAGTCACCTTCCTACTATGTTTTCAACAATAAGAAGTAGGGTTCAAAATTATAAAAATGAAGCATAAACATCATTTTCCCCTCCAACAAGCTAACACATTTTCTTGATTCTTTCAGATTCAGTCATTTCTAAGACATCTTTGACCCTCCAAAAAAGCTAGCATTTACTTATTTCATTTAAATTGGATTGTTCTAAATGTACACTCTATATAGGATACTTAGGCCCTTTAAAGCATAAAGAGGAATATTCCCTCTCGAGAAAGTTAATCTGATATTTATTTTTATGTTTTATAAAAGCACAATCACATTTTGTAGAACATAAATTGCAATTGTATTATGGCTTGGAATTTGCCAAGTTATAATATGATCTCGTTATTGCTATTTTAAATAATGTTTGATGTTGTATGGCACACACTCTAGGTTATATTAATCAATGATGATTATGAGAATAAAAGAAATCTATGTTGGAATAATGGAATGGTGTGTACTGAGAGGGGAGGGGTGAATCAGTACCCTTAAAACTTTTATCTCTTTATCCTTTAGTAATCTTTACTTTGTATTACCGACCATATTGCTTTTCTACCTTATGCATGTAATATAAAAACATAAACTTAATTGCATGTAAACATTCATGAAATGTAAGTACACATGACACAAGAATTGGTAATGCAGAAAACCCCTGTTAGAAGGTAAAAATTGCGGTGGGGATGAAACCCATAAAGCTTCACTATCTGCATAATGGAAGGTGTTAAGGCTACAAGTGTGATCACTTTTGATGATCTTACCCTATTAGTAGTAACATTTGAGACTTGTTAAGGTCTACGTTGTTAAGAGATTTTAACAAAACTGTTAAGTGTGCACTCGGTTAAGAGATTTACAAAAAGACTGTTAAGTCCACCTTCTTAAAGGATTTCTTCTATTTGTTACAATTGTTAGAGAGTAGTCAAAAATACTTATTGACCTGATAGTATGCAATCTTGAATTGTTGAATACATATCCTTGAAGTTCACAATGTATATGTATCACCTATAAAGTTTGATTAATGCCTATGTTCTGCTCGGTGGCCTTGAATCTTGTTCTTCATAACTGAATTCTGTCTTTTGTGTTCTTCTGCATGAAACTCTTTGTCTAATCCATAGATGTCTGTTGCAACTATAATCCTCATTGTCTGATTGATTACTACATCTATTTATACAATGTATTGATCTAATTTAGGTTTCACGCTTTACAATAAAAACTCTATGATCAAAGGTTTACAACTTAACCTTGATCTCCTAGTTTGCATGATGTCAATCAGTTAGACTGATTAAAATAATTACATGTGCTTTACTTGTCCCTCAAGAAATGGTTTTAAAGATAAGCATAAAGCTAAATATAAAACTTAAGTGTTTTATTTGACGTGTAACTCAGATCCACATTTCTTGGAAATAAAACTGTCTCTCGGTAAACTGGTGCTCGGGTTGCTCTATAGTCTTTGCTCGGTGATGTCTTTGAACTGTCTGTCGGTTTATACTATAAACTGTGTTCTCAGTTTACACTGTAAACTGTCTATCGATGAAGACTGATTTCGGTGTTCACTTGCACTTAAACATTTTCGGTGACCTCTGTGAACTATTGTGTCGGGTTGCACTATAAACCTGTCTTTCGGTGATCATGTTACCGACGGTTCAAAAACTGTTTCCTTTTTATACTAATGAAAAGATATGACCATCAATCAAATCGGTCCACTATTAGTTGAAAAGTTAGATTTAAAAAATCTCAACAAGAATAGGGTCCTAAGCCTAAATATGTGCCCAATCAAAATGGGTACACATCATGGTTCAAGGTCTTGTGCCTAAAGGGATACCCCTTATGAATGTGTACCTTCTAAATGGGTACATGTTTCAAAAAGGTATTTAATTTTAAAAAGAGACTCTATGAACTCTTTTTTTCAATGATAGTCATGGTGATGACAAGTTTTTAGTGGCAACTTAGAATGAGTACTTTCCCTAGTGACCTACCCACCAACATTTTTAACCTCCTCCCTCCTTATTGATAATTTCATCAAGTTTAGGTAGGTTTCTTGCTTTTTTAATATATTTTTCTATTTTTATGTTTTAGGGTTCTACAGAGTTTTATAAATTTTTGAATTGAATTTGTAAAAACTAAACCCTAATCCATCAACATCAAAATTTGAATATAAATTTTTAAAGACTAAACCTTAATCCATCAACATCAATATATGAATTTCACTACACGACTATGGAAAAACATGCTTGGAAATTTGTCTTCACCTCACAAAAGCTCTAACATTACATGTTTAACTAGCACATTCAATTTATTTCCAATTTGAACCCAAAATAATACGAACCTTGGTGTAGAGAGCCACCTCCCCTCTGCTTCAAGTTAAAAACAAAAAACATTTAATAAATGCAGAGGCTATCTACTTTGTATTAAACTATAGATTGCAAATTAAAATACGGTTTTATTTCGAACAATTTACATAAACATACCTCACAACTGCAACATATTATTTATAGATGTGACTTTTTAAGGACCTCTCTTTACTCACTATTAAACTATGTTGAGTTGCTCACTCTTATATGCATGCATCTTCTCCTAATCCTCAACTCACTCTTAATAATTTGCACCTCCGGGCCTAAACCCAACTCTTCTCCCCTTGGGTAGATTCTACCCACAATGTCACCTTCCCTCACTGGTATTACATCTTCATCCCCTTCTGTGGTTTGTATCCCTTCTTTATTTTTCATAGTGTTAAAAGGGTGAAGTCATTGGGGGTGTTCAAACCCCCCTCCCTTGTGGTCCCCTTGCTTACTTGCTCGTACTCACCTTCCCTTACTGGTCTTACATATTGATCCCCTTCTATGGCTTTTGTCCCTTCTTTATTTTCATAGTTTTAAAAGGGTGCAGTCATTGGGGGTGTTCAACCCCCCCCCTCCCTTGTGGCCCCCTTGCTTACTTTCTCATACTACTATCTTCCAAACTCTTTTCCTTATCTCGTATTCCCNGGGGTGTTCACCCCCCCCCCTCCCTTGTGGCCCCCTTGCTTACTTTCTCATACTACTATCTTCCAAACTCTTTTCCTTATCTCGTATTCCCCTCCATGGTGGTAGCCTCATTTCTTTCTCTCCTCCATCTCTCCCTTCTCCACGCTATCCTCTTCCTTCTCACTCCCACACTACCTTTTCTTCTCCACTTCCTCGTGGTCTATATCTTTAGGTGGTGTTCCCTCTCCAACTTTTCTACTTCCCTTACCATGTAACTCTTCGACTTGTGGTCATTTATTTTCCCATTTTTGTGTTGTTTTTCTTAGTCCAACCAAACTTTCATGCCATGTATTGGCATCTCAATGACCTATATTTACTATACATGGTTCCTAACCTAAGCCATTACCTTTTCCTTCCCCTTGTGACATTTATTTTACCTTTTCTTCTATCAATATATTCTTTCTCTTCTTGCTATTTTTATCTCTCTTCTTTTAAAAAATGGGTAAATATTTATTAACTAGCAAAGATAAATACAAATTAATCAAGACTAAAAAAATCTACATAAGACCAAACAACAAAGAAACCTACACTTTAGGGCTCACCAAAACCACCCAAATAATCACACACATCTTCCATAATTGTGTATAGTTAGAAAATGGAAGCACTTCCATTTTAGACTGGTTTAGCCACCCAAGTAAGTGGTTTGGGGTCATGTCAAGCGCCTTGAATGGGTCTCTAACTTGGATCTAGATTTTCCCCCTGTTCTACCCCATTCTCCACTTCTCTCCGGCCTATTTTTGGCTTCCTGAACTACAAACTTAAGATTCTTGACCTCAGGGTCAAGGTCTACCTCGACCCTAACCTAGGTCAAGGTCAACCTCGACCCTGACCTAGGTCAAGGTCGACCTTGACCCTAACCTAGGTAAGAGTCGACCTTGACCTTGACCCAGGGTCCAGATTTCATGTTTCTAGGGTTTTCGGATGTCGGGCTTTGGAAAGATTTAATTCCCGCTTCCGGGTCGGCTGTTTCGGTCTTCGAGGAAGTGACCCTTGAAATTATATTTAATATTGGTCCACTTCTAAGGGTATAGGTCTAATTGGAATTAAATTCTCCTATGTAGGTCTCTCTAGAAGATTTTGGCCTAGATTCATATATAAGGAAGCTTTCTCCTCTCATTTTCTCTAAGCAAAAAAGAGCAATCTAAGACTCTAAGACGCAAGAAGTAATTTCATCCATCCAAACTCTATGCATGATCTATTGAAGAAAACATCTACTCTCAAGCATTCAAGAATTCAAATACATTCAAGCATTCAATTCATCAAGGAGATCCATTGGTAGCCATTGAAGGATTCAAGCTCTATGGAGCCCTCTTATTGAAGATTTCTCCATCCACATCCATGCAAGCCTCTTCTTATTCCAAGATCCATTCAAGATTGGTGTTGAAGATCTACAAGAAATTTATTTGAGACATCCTACATCCTACATTGTGCATTATACATTCATTTGGTGCATACATACTTGTGGATCCAAGGATTTGAATCCGCCACAAGGGTTTCTATACAAGTAAGGTGAATTTGTTTATTTGCTTTGTTTATTTATGCAATTTCAATTATACTTTAAGGTTAATTCCAAACTGGAGTTTGACTAAGGCAAACCCCTCCCCAACAAACAAAACCATTTTTCTTGAAGATACAGGTACATGACAATGAATTTCAGATCAGATTCAGATACCCTTTTTGGACAACTTTCGGGATCCGCGAACATAATTTCTGTCAGAGCAGTGCAGCTCAAGGTCAAACATTTTGGGGCACAATTGCACCCCACCAAAAAGGTCAAGGTCGACCTTACTCAGAAAAGGAAAAGATTTATGGGTTTTGTTTGTCTCTGCATTTCTGTTCCAGATACGGTTGCAGAATTTCCCGAAACTTGACACAGACATCAGAAAATAGGATTTTCTAGATCTGTTATATTTTGAGGTTAGTACTTGTCTTCAATTCATTTCAATTAATGTTTCAATCAATTCCATTATATACTCTTCATCCATTATTCAGGATTGTAAGGCTTTCTTCTTCCTTCTTATTTCCCATCGATTGATGCATTTGTACATTAACCATTTTCTTATGGTTGATCAAAGTGGATCTTTCCTTTGTGAAATTTGGGGCTAAGAGGACAATCTTACCTTCTCCACTATCTCAACAATACAATTTATCCAATAATAATATCAATACATTCAATTGCTACCCCACATTATTATTCATATCTTACACTCTAATGAACAACCCCATTTTTATATATTACATTTTGGTGAACCCGCGATAGACAACTCTTTCTTTTTCGTGTTAGATACATTTCATGTTAGATCTTGCATGCATATTAGATTATCCTTCTTGTATGTTCTTGCATTTATATTTTCTTAGTTTAGTTCATTTACATTGTATTGGTGTGTGAGCTTTACTACCTCTAGTCCTACCTATAATATCCCGGTTAGAAGAAGTACTAGACTTATGGGTTCTTTTGATCCCTTACCATGTAACTCTTCGACTTGTGGTCATTTATTTTCCCATTTTTTTGTTATTTTTCTTAGTCCAACCAACCTTTCATTCTATGTATTGGAATTTCAATGACCTCTATTTACTATACATGGTTCCTAACCTAAGCCATTACCTTTTCCATCCCCTTGCGACATTTATTTTACCTTTTCTTCTATCAACATATTTTTTTCTCTTCTTGCTAATTTTATCTCTCTTCTTTTAAAAAATGGGTAAATATTTAGTAACTATCAAAGATCAATACAAAGTAATGAAGACCAAAAAATTCCACATAAGACCAAACAACAAAGAAACCTACAACTTAGGGCTCACAAAAACCACCCAAATAATCACACACGTCTTCCACAATTGTGTATAGTCAAAAAATGGAAGCACTTCCATTTTGGATTGGTTTAGCCCTCCGAGTAAGTGGTTTGGGGTCATGTCAAGTGCCTTGAATGGGTCTCTGACTTAGATCTGGCTTTTCCCCCTGTTCTGCCCCATTTTCCACTTCTCTCCAACCTATTTTTGGCTTTCTGAACTGCAAACTTGAGATTCTTGACCTCAAGGTCAAGGTCGACCTCGACCCTGACCTAGGTAAGAGTCAACCTTGACCCTGAACCAGGGTCCAGATTTCATGTTTCTAGGATTTTCGGATGTCGGGCTTCGAAAAGATTTAATTCCCGCTTCCAGGTCAGCTGTTTCGGTCTTCGAGGCAGTGACCCTTTAAATTATATTTAATATAGGTCCACTTCTATGGGTATAGTTCTAATTAGAATTAAATTCTCCTATGTAGGTCTCTCTAGAAGATTGTGCCCTAGATTCATATATAAGGAAGCTTTCTCCTCTCATTTTCTCTACGCAAAAAAGAACAATCTAAGACTCTAAGATGCAAGAAGCAAGTTCATCCATCCAAACTCTATGCATGATCTATTGAAGAAAACATCTACTCTCAAGCATTCAAGAATTCAAATATATTCAAGCATTCAATTCATCAAGGAGATCCATTGGTATCCATTGAAGGATTCAAGCTGTATGGAGCCCTCTTGTTGAAGATTTCTCCATCCACATCCATGCAAGCCTCTTCTTGTTCCAAGATCCATTCAATATTGGTGTTGAAGATCTACAAGAAATTGATTTGAGACATCCTACATTCTACATTCTATATTCATTTGGTGTATACATACTTGTGGATCCAAGGATTCAAATCCGCCACAAGGGTTTCTATACAAGCAAGGTGAATTTGTTTATTTGCTTTGTTTATTTATGCAATTTCAATTATACTTTAAGGTTAATTCCAAAACTGGGGTTTGACTAAGGCAAACCCCTCCCCAACAAACAAAACCATTTTCTTGTAGGTACAGGTACAAGACAGTGAATTTCAGATCAGATTTAGATACCCTTTTTGGCCAACTTTCGGGATCGACGAACAAAATTTCCATAAGAGTAGTGCAGGTCAAGGTCGGACATTTTGGGGCACAATTGTGCCCTGCCAAAAAGGTCAAGGTTGACCTGAATCAGAAAAGGAAAATATTTCTGGGTTTTGTCTGTCTCTGCGTTTCTGTTCCAGATCCGGTTGAAGAATTTCCCAAAACCTGACATAGACATCAAAAAACAAGCTTTTCCAGATCTGCTATATTTTGAGGTTAGTACTTGTCTTCAATTCATTTCAATTAAGGTTTCAATAAATTCCATTATATACTCTTCATCCATTATTTGAGATAGTAAGGCTTTCTTCTTCCTTCTTATTTCCGATCGATTGATGCATTTGTGCATTAACCATTTTCTTATGGTTGATCATAGTGGATCTTTCCTTTGTAAAATTTGGGGCTAAGAGGACAATCTTACCTTCTCCACTATCTCAACAATACAATTTATCCAATAATAATAACAATACATTCAATTGCTACCCCAAATCATTATTCATATCTTACACTCCAATGAACAACCCCATTTTTATATATTACATTTTGGTGAACCCGTGATAGACAACTCTTTCTTTTTGGTGTTATATTTACATTTCATGTTAGATCTTGCATGCATATTAGATTAGCCTTCTTGTATGTTCTTGCATTTATATTTTCTTAGTTTAGTTCATTTACATTGCATTGGTGTATGAGCTTTACTACCTCTAGTCCTACCTATAATATCCCAGTTAGAAGAAGTCGTAGACTTATGGGTTCCTTTGATCCTGAGTCTTCCTCTCCTTTCCTTAGGATCCTGGATGACAATTTGATCACTCATGATTCCAATCCTTCTACGAAGCATAACTCTTTTCACTCATCTCATGATGAGGATGATGCTTTAAGAGTTCCTCCTGAACAAGTCCAAAAATTGTCAACTGAACTTGATAAAATAGGAAATTGGCTTAATCAAGAAAATCATAATCAAGATTCTATTCAAGCTATAGAGGCTCTTAAGAAAGTCCTTCGTGATAGTGATCAAGGTGTTAATCTCTTGCATGGTATTACTCACCTTGTGCATTTAAATGTTAAACCTTTATCCCAAGAAGCTCAAGATTTAGGATTTACTCCTCCTGTCACTAGTGTGGAACCTTCTTCGATTCTATTACCTAGTAATCCTACTTATACTCCTCATTTAGTGACTACGTCTCTTAAATTTTCCAATCCTCTAGCTTCAAATCTTCCACTGCCATATATTCCTGTGAGTGTTCCACTGGTATCTTTACCTACCTCACAACCTTCTTACCATAGTGTTCCTTTTGCTTATTCCAATCCTCTTCCAACTGTGGTTCCAAGTGTTCCACCAGTTGTGTCCTCTATTCCTGTTGCTTCATACACTTTTCCTAGTGTTCCTAATGTTTCTATGCCTCCTCTTTCTTCTAATGATTCCACAATTGTTAGTTTGGCTCAAACCGTGTCCTCTTTACAACAACAACTTGCATCCTTAACTTAATCCAAGTTTAGTATTCCTACATGTGACATGGGTAGTCCTTTATCCCTATACATTATTCATGCTCATGTCCCTCAACAAGCTGATATGCCTCACCTTGAGAATTACACTGGCAAGGGAGATCATGTCAGTCATGTTAAAACATTTCAAATCCTTTGTAGTGACTATGCTCATGACCATAGGATTTTAGCCAAGTTGTTTGCTAGAAATTTTCATGATAAGGCTTTGCAATGGTATTGTTCCTTGCCTCCTTATTCTATTGATTCTTTTCCAAAACTTGCTAATACCTTTATCCAACAATTCCAAAATAATATTGGTCCACAAGTGTCCTTAACTAATTTGATGCATTGTAAACAAAATACAAAGGAAAAATTGACTGAATTTATTGGTAGATTTAAGCATTTGTATGCTCAGATTTCTTATCTTGTTCCTGATATTGATATTCAACTTTTTTTTTTAAAATTGCAAAAGTATATTAGAGATAAGATTATGCTTACTGAATTTACCTCTTTTCAACAACTTTGTACAGCGCTTCATCATTATCAATTACAAGTGAGTCAATTTGAGAGCAACACTCCAATGGCTCCTGTTCCAGTTGATAAGAGTGATGTTGCTCCTGATCCCAACAAGTTTAAGAATCCTAACAACTATGTCAAAATCAATAAACAATCAAATGCAGTTGTTGATCAAGTTGTTGTTGCATCACACAATGCCACTTCTGCATCTACTACTTTTCGGTTAAATCGTATGTTTACTCCTCTTTCTGAATCTTTACATTCTATTATGAGTAAATTTTTAACTGCTTAATATGATTACTTTGGCTCCTATTCGACCTCTTCTTCCTACTACGATGGTATCAAAATCCTTTGATCCCAAAGCCTTTTGTCAATACCAACATTAGAATGGTCATGATACTGAGAAGTGTTATTCCTAAAACATAAGATTCAAGATTTAATTGGTTCTAATGCTTTATTTGTTGATAATTTTGATGGTAGTGGGAACAAATATGTCTCTCCTCCTAATCAAAATCTCCAAATCTATACGAATCCTTTGCCTTTACATGCTACTAATACCATTGTTCAACCATCTTCTGTGGATATTGTTTATGATTCAAAGATGGATGATCTCAACCATATTTTTAACCATGTGGAGTGCATTATTTCATCTCAACCTACTGTTCAAGATCCTTCGCCTCCACCCCAACTTCAAATTCTACCTCAATCTAAACTGAAAATTTAGACTAAACCTTCAAAACAACCCAAGGATAAAAGACCTTGGGAAATCTCGGTCACCTTTAATGATTCTGAGACTATTAAAGCTCATGATGGTCCCCTTTCAATTTATGTTAGGATTGCTAAGATAGCTACGCATGCTTGTCTTGTTGATCCTACTTCCTTAGTCAATGTCATCACTGAAGAAAACCTTTATATGAAGAACCTACAACGTGATTATTATGATACATCTGATGTGAAGATCCAAACTTGTAATGGTTTTCTCTATCCATCATTTGGTTCTATTAACTTACTTGTTGAACTTTGTGGTAAAGTGGTGGACACTACATTCATCATTGTCCCTACTTCTGATCAATTTCAAGTTAAGCTTGGTTTTCCTTGGTTGACTGCCATGCGTGCCATTGCTTCTCCTATCCATACGTGTATTAAGTTCATTCATGATGAAGAGGTGAAGACGATTAATCATAGCTTATATCAACCTTCTAGGCCTAGGGATTGCGCCACCCTTGACTTATTTTGGCCTTCATTACCTAATTCATGTTCTTCTCGACCTGATAACCTTTTCACTCATATCAAGCCTATAAACATCGCAAGATTCTTGAGTTAAGCATGCCTCAGATGGATCTTAACCATGGTCTTTTGTCTACGCCTTCCATACCTCCTTTATTCATTGCTTCTAGTTTTGTTAATCAAGTTCCTAGTGGTGCTTTACAACCTACTGAGAATCCTACTAATCCTCCTATAGAACCTGTGAAAGAAGATGTTGTTGTTCCTCCTAGTTCTCAACATATTTCAAACAAGGCAAAATGTAACAAATCTATCAATGAACGTCGTAAGAAGCGTCGAGCTCATGCTAGGGCCCATGCTTCTGTTCTTCAAAATTCTTTACCTTCTTTTGACCAGCCCATGCCTGATGTGTTGGAGGAAGTTAATGTTAATAATGATGTTAAGATGAATAATTATGATGATTCCATTTGCATCTTAGATTCTATTTCGATTAATATTGATGAAGAAGATACTCTATATGATCTTACTGATGCTAGTGATGAATACGAGACTATTGATCTTGAAACTTATTTACCTCATATGCTTTCCACACAATTGATAATTACACCTAGTATCAAACATTGTGATTCTCAAGAGGATCCTTGTTTGGAACTGGCTATCATTCCTACTGTGTTGGATATAGTCCCTCTTGCAAGTTTCCCACCTTCCCTAAATGATATAAACCAAGATGGGGAGAGTAGGTGATGCGCTTGATTGGCTTATCCTCCATGGTAGCCTTTTATGTGTTTGCTTGTTGTATTGTGCTTCTCCTGTACTATATTTGCTAAATGTTTGTTAGATTATTTTATACGACCCTTGTTACTTTGTTGGTGCAAGGTGATAAAAGAATCGAACCTGTTGTACAATTATTCTAAATGTATCTCTATTCTTCTATATGTTGTTTCATGTTATGTTGTACTTGTGTTATTGTTCGTAAATGTTTTCCTTGTGTAATCCGCTTGGATTAGCGACATGGTAGCACTGATTCTTTTTGGTCTTCATGTTGTAGTCTGAAAAGACTCTTCTTCGTAACTCTTACGTTTTCTTTCCTCCATTGTGATTGTAGTTCTAATTTCTTTGGGGAATGATGTCAATTCATTTGCAATAATATCATATCTATATATACATATTATATTATGATCATACTGAACCCACGATAGGTAGATCCATTTTGTGTTTTATGTATGTTTATGTGGTATTTCCCTTGATTTATCTTTGCTTGGGGGCATCTCCTAGTGGAAACGTAATTAGTGGAGTTATTTATGTTTCCGTTAAAGCCATTGCTCATGTTAAAGTTTTATCAATGACTTTAACGTGGGGGAATACACTCTACTCACTCTTTGCACACACACACTTCCAAAATATTTTCAAACTTGGATGGGTCTCTGACTTGGATTTGGCTTTTCCCCCATGTTCTGCCCCATTTTCCACTTCTCTCCGACCTATTTTTGGCTTCGTGAACTGCAGACTTGAGATTCTTGACCTCATGGTCAAGGTCAACCTCAACCCTAACCTAGGTTAAGGTTGACCTTGACCCTGACCTAGGTCAGAGTCAACCTCGACCCTGATCCAGGGTCCAGATTTCATGTTTTTTGGGGTTTCTGGATGTTGGGCTTCGGAAAGATTTAATTCCTGCTTCCAGGTTGGCTGTTTCAGTCTTCGAGGTAGTGACCCTTGAAATTATATTTAATATAGGTCCACTTCTAGGGGTATAGGTTTAATTGGAATTAAATTCTCCTATGTAGGCCTCTCTAGAAGATTGTGCCCTAGATTCATATATAAGGAAGCTTTCTCCTCTCATTTTCTCTAAGCAAAAAAGAACAATCTAAGACTCTAAGACGCAAGAAGCAATTTCATCCATCCAAACTCTATGCATGATCTATTGAAGAAAACATCTACTCTCAAGTATTCAAGCATTCAAAGAAATTCAAGCATTCAATTCATTGAGGAGATCCATTGGTAGCCATTGAAGGATTCAAGCTCTATGGAGCCCTCTTGTTGAAGATTTCTCCATCCACATCCATGCAAGCCTCTTCTTATTCCAAGATACATTCAATATTGGTGTTGAAGATCTACAAGAAATTGATTTGAGACATCCTACATCCTACATTCTACATTCTACATTTATTTGGTGCATACATACTTGTGGATCCAAGGATTCGAATCCGCCACAAGGGTTTCTATACAAGTAAGGTGAATTTGTTTATTTGCTTTGTTTATTTATGCAATTTCAATTATAATTCAAGGTTAATTCCAAAACTGGGGTTTGACTAAGGCAAACCCCTCCCCAAAAAATAAAACCATTTTTCTTGCAGGTACAGGTACATGACAACGAATTTCAAATCAGATTCAGATACCCTTTTCGGCCAACTTTCGGGATCCGCAAACAAAATTTCCATCGGAGCAGTGCAGGTCAAGGTTGAACATTTTGGGGCACAATTGCGCCCCACCAAAAAGGTCAAGGTCGACCTAACTCAGAAAAGGAAAATATTTTTGGGTTTTGTTTGTCTCTGCGTTTCTGTTCAAGATCCAGTTGAAGAATTTCCTGAAACCTAACACAGACATCAGAAAATAGTATTTTCCAGATCTTCTATATTTTGAGGTTAGTACTTGTCTTTAATTCATTTCAATTAATGTTTCAATCAATTCCATTATATACTCTTCATCCATTATTCAGGATTGTAAGGCTTTCTTCTTCCTTCTTATTTTAGATTGATTGATGCATTTGTGCATTAACCATTTTCTTATGGTTGATCAAAGTGGATCTTTCCTTTGTGAAATTTGGGGCTAAGAGGACAATCTTACCTTCTCCACTATCTCAACAATACAATTTATCCGGTAATAATAACAATACATTCAATTGCTACCCCACATCATTATTCATGTCTTACACTCTAATGAACAACCCCATTTTTTTATATATTACAAATTGATTTCTGTAGAATTCAAGAGCACTCTGAGGACAACTACCCCCAATCCCCAATAATCTACCTTCTCATCTTCTCAGAAGCCCATTTTGCTAAGAAATCTTCCACTTTATTCCATTCTCGAGGGATGTAGCAAAAGATAACAAAGTCCAAATATCTACAAAGTCTTGAAATGTTTTTAATCACCAAGGCAAATTGCCAACTCAATCTCTCCAATTGTTGTCTATTTCTCATATCAACAATAATTTGAAAGTCATATTCATGGATTATTTTTGTCCATCCTAGGGCACAACATCTTTACAAAGTATAAAGGATCATAAGAGCTTCCATTAATTTATTAGTATGGTGACTTTTCTACAAAGATAAAGAGAGTTGAACCACTCCATAATTATTTCTACCCAATCTTCCAAATCTAGCATGTCCAAGATTGCCTCTAGATGAACCATCAATATTTATCCTCAAAACATCTAAAGGAGGAGGTGACCAAAAACCATCTTGTTGAACCATTCTCCTAACCCAAAAAACACTCTAGAAGATGGGGGCCTCCCCCAATATTCCTCTAGACCCAACCTATGGATATTAGTCCAATTCACCTGGATCCACATGGGCAAACATATCACATTTTTCTAGTAAGGTTTCTTGCAGGCAAGTAATTATGCACATCCAAAGTTGATGACTTAGAATTATTTTATCTACAAATATATTTTTGTTCCTTTCTAACTAGATCTACCAAATAATAAAGGAAAAGCCTATGTCTCAAGCAATGTGGAGAAAAAGGAGTCTTGGAAAGGGACTTCCTCACTTGATCCCAAAACACCACCAAGGAGGAAGCATGAAAGTAAGCCTTATTCCAAACCCTCCACTAGTAGTGAAAAATTTACTTGGAGAAAGGGTATTAGAAGAAAATATGAGAAGAGATCTCCTCACATTGATTGCACGAAAATCACATGGAAGGGCCCTAAAATCCTCTCTTTCTCAAATTTTCCCAATTGAGACACCAATTGTAAACAACCACATAATAAAAATTGTAATTGGGAAAAGCAAACTTACTCCACACCTGTTTCCACCAAGAAACCCCAACATTCCTATCAATATGTCTATAAAGTGCCTGATAACCTAAAGTAACACATAATTTATATTTTGGGTTAGTGCCCAAAGCAAGAGTATCTCTCTCCTCTAGAGAACCACAATCTCTTCTAGACAAAAAAGCTCCTAATGATCCTCCTTTGATCCACATAAAGGCCACTCCTAAAGTTCTTTTCACCTAAAGAAAAATGTCACACAAGGATCACAAATGTGGATAAGATGAGAAGATAGGATTAAAACCATCAGGAATCATGCCAGAATAGAGCTTTTGAGCCTCTCTTGCATATAAAAAATACACCCTATTTAATTAATTTAGCTCCTCTTTTGAGGGTGCACCAAATCATAGATTACATTCCCTCTATGCTATATCGAGGAAAATCATTATTTTCAACTCCATTTAGATACTTAAAAGTAAGTATCCTAGCCCAACCATGATCCTGATGGAAATACCACCTCCAATAGAGTTTAGTCATTAAAGATTGACCATTAAGACCATTTTGTCGAAGACTAAGACCCCTTTTTTGCTTTAGTGTACAAACTAATTTCCATTTAACCAAACGTCATTTCTTTGAAAAAAATTTATTGGCCCATAAAAATTGACAATAAAGATCATCATAGTCATGAATGAAACTAGATGGATCACCCTATACAAAAAAAATGATAAAAAATGAGAGCTTGAATCACAGACTTAAGGAGAGGAATCACCCTCCCAACAAAAGAAAGCCACCCATTTGTCGGATGATTAACTATCCTATGAAGATTATCCACAATATCTTGTCAAAACCTACTAGGTAAAGCGCCAATGACAATAGGTATCCAAAGATAGACAAAAGGAAGAGTACCAATCAATAATTCTAGCAATTCCAGTCTAGATACTAATATGAGTATTAAAGAAACAATTGAGGACTTTTCCTCATCGATCCTTTATCCCGAGGCATCCAAATAGATATCCAAAGACTTTCAAAAATTAAATGCCTCATTAACTCTAGCTAGAACCATTAAGGTTGTTCCATATATGAACTAAAAGTGCAAAAGGGGAGGTACTTTATCACGCCAATTCCATCCCTAAATCAAAGCTTTCCTCATAATATATGTTATAAAACTCCCCAACCCTTGATCCATCAAAATAAAGAGATAAGGGGATAAAGGATCACCTTGATGAAGACCTCAAGAATCTCTAAATAGTTCAAATGACTTACTACTGATAAGAATTGAGAAAGAGGAAGAGGTAAAACAACTCATGACCCACTTGATCCACTCTCTTCCAAACCCAAAGGATTCCAAAACCTTAGAAAAAAGGGCCAAGAAAAGAGATTGCATAAATGTTGGATGCCCAGTTTGAGATGATGGTGAGAGGGAACATAACCCCTTGATCGGTAGGGGAGGATGTAGTATTAGGTTGCAGTCCTTCATTTTGGTTTGTTGCTAACTTATTGTTTTGCTTTAGTTTTAAACCATTGCTTCTGAAAGATAGCCATTCATGAAATAAATGTTTATGCAATTTCAATGATCATAAACTTTTTGTTATGCTTGACACATTGTTAATACTTCTTATGTTGTGTAGTCTATTATTTCCAGTATGTTCTATTGGGATTTATTTGATAGTTTATGATAATTTTGAGACCAAATTAATCCATGTTTTGTTTTGTTTGTAATACCAACAAATATAATATGTATGCAATTTCATGGATGATATGCATGTTTCGTTTTGTTTGTAATACCAAAAAATACAATGTGAAAGAAATGCTTTGTTAGTAATATTAAACTTCTTCTCATATGATCTGGCATTTCCTCTGTCATCTTTTATTCTGTTTGGACATCTTGCAACAAAGTGTCCAACCTCTTTACAATTGAAACATACAAGTGGTAATTTACCTTTGTATCTACCTTTGCCTCTTTGCAATCTTCTGGCCATTAGTGCTTCAATCTCATCAAGTCCTTGATCCTCATTATCGCTGTCACTATCATTTCTAATAGCATGTCTATGACTTGAATTTCTTATCTTTAGAGAAGATTTGAAGGCAAATTCTATAGATGGTAAGACACTATTATCAAAGTTATTCATTTCAAATGAAATTAGTCTACCAAGCAGACTATCTAGAGTGACTGTATTTTTTGCAACTGCTCTCATTTCTTGAATAGCAGAAACTCTAATAGCATATATAGGCAGTAAGGTTCTTAAGATTTTACTTACCACTATCTCCTCTTCAAGTACACCTCCAACTCCTCGGATAACATTGACTACCTCTTTGATTCTGCAGATATACTGAGTGATATTTTCTCCTTCTTTCATCCTTAGGTCATCAAACCTCCCTCTTAGGCTTTCTGCCTTAGCTCTTAGTACATTAGCATCTCCTCCATGTACTGGCTTCAACTTATCCCACATTTTCTTTGCAGAGGTGCAGGTTTTGACATCTTCAAACTCAACATCGGAGAGTGATGATGCAAGTTCTATCATCATGCAATTATGCTCATGCTTTAATCTTAATTGTTCAAGAGTGTGAGGTCCTGTAGGAAACACATATTCAATATCAAGGTATTGAGTAACATAATTTCCAATACTTGATAGGGGGAGTCTTATTCTACTTTGCCACAATGCAAAGTTGTCTTTATTCAACTTGGACACATCTCGTATGTTCATCTTGTGATCTTTTGCTTGAGTTGTTAAACTCCTTTTCTAAGCACACAAGCTCTGATAACAATTTTTAGTAATAACTGAGAGGGGGGGGTGAATCAGTGGCCTCAAAAATATTCCAATTAATCAACCCAAAAACTTAGTATCACGATATTATGCCTCTAGTTATCTTTAGTCCTATAAGATGAATGCCTTCAAATACAATTATCCAATTACTACTACTTGGAATGCTTTGTTAAACCTTATAATGTATGTTTTCTGAATATCAGTCTGTTAATTTACAGAAAGATAGTAAATTATCTAGAGTATATCGATCAATCCAGATTAGCTATGTGTAATGCAAAAAACTAAAGTAATGACTCGTAAACACATTGACACATGGATTTTTAACGTGGAAACCCTGTTAAGGGAAAAAACACTCGGGACCGGTAACCCAAAATTTTCACTCTTCTGAAGTGAGCTCGGTGAAGAGCCAACCCTGTTAAAGGTTACAAACACACTGTTAGGTGTGACCTTGTTAGAGGATTTAAAAGTTTAGTCAGTCACTTGATATCGGGCATCTCTATGCTACCTTCCTTGATCAAACACTCTCTTGGCCTGTCAATAGGTATCTGGCATCTCATTCTATCTTCATGATCAAACTTCTTGATACTCCTTGGGATGTATCTCAATATAGAAAGGATCTTTAAATCCTTCTCGGTTAAGAGACTTTCTGTATCAATGTTTAAACTAAAACAATATGATCTATTCACATATACAACTTATACTTGCAGATTTTTAGATCTATTGTAAGCTCATAAAACTAATCTGATCAATATATCTCTTTTAATACCTTTGATCCACTTTAGTTCTGCTCGGTGATGTTGTGCTCTGTTGCTCATGTCCGCAGAAAAATTTAGCTCTTTCCTCAGCTTGATTGATCAGGACTATATGAATTTTCTCTTCATCAATTTCTCTTTAGCATCCTCTTTTTCATTCATTCACCCTCTATTCGTAATGAATTAAGTTATCTCTTTTATAGACATGATATCACCGTTGTTAGGTTCTTGATTTTCTTGATCTTGGCGTGATTTGCAATCTTAGCCAATTAGATTTAAAGCAAAAATCTTATTTTTGTTAGTAATAACTGAGGGGGGGGGGGAATCA
>MU227025.1:3011300-3028053 GCA_018584345.1 Thuja plicata
GACATGATATCACCGTTGTTAGGTTCTTGATTTTCTTGATCTTGGCGTGATTTGCAATCTTAGCCAATTAGATTTAAAGCAAAAATCTTATTTTTGTTAGTAATAACTGAGGGGGGGGGGGAATCAGTGGCCTGAAAAATATTCCAACAATCAACCCAAAAACTTAGTACCACAATACTAAGCCTCTAGTTATCTTTAGTCCTATAAGATGAATGCCTTCAAATACAATTATCAAATTACTACTGCTCGGAGTGCTTTGTTAAACCTTATACTGTATGTTTACCGAATAACAGTTTGTTAATTTATCGAAAGACAGTAAATTATCTAGAGTATACCGATCAATCCAAATAAGTTTATTGGCGCTAAAATGCATGCTAAAATGTTGACACACTTCTACGAGTCATTATATCTAAGATTGCTCAAGAATGAGGTCTCAAATGGTGACTCGTAGCTCTTTATTCATGGAGTGCAAGGGTTTCTAATGGAGACCCTCAGTTTAGACCTAGTTTGTGCCCATGCAAGTACACCATAAAATGAGAGATTCAAAGAGAAAAAGCAAGAGTGCTAGTCTCCATGATCATCAAATATGCATGCAAATGAAAATGGAAGCTATTTTATATGATAACAATGCATGAAAGCAAACTAATCTATGAAAGGAAATACACATGCAAGATTATTCTATGAAATGAAATATGAATCTAATCTAACATGCATATGCAAGAGTAATCTAAATGGATTGCCATGGATGCATGAGAGAAGAAGACAAGAAAAGAAAAGTTGCAATGTTCAAGCTAATGTGCTCAAACTCTCCCCCAAAATCGCTCTCCAAACCCGCAACATAACAATAACATAAAATCTGGATCCTAAATGAGAAGGAGAGAGATCCTTATAAAGGAAAGTGTGGAGAGGAATGCATCCTCAAGAGCAATGTGGGATAAATCCCTAAAAAGGCAAGTAAGAGGAAAAATCCTACCACTTAGAAATATGTGCATTCAAAGTGTAGAGAAAAAAAGAATTTTATTTATTTTTATTTGATTTATTTCCTTTTTTCATCACAAAGAGAGATTTAGGTGAGGATTTTATTTATTTAATTAAAAGAGGGATTTTCTTTTAAGTAAATAAGATTATTTTATTTAATTAAAAGGGATGTTTTCTTTTAATTAAATAAGATTATTTTATTTAATTAAAAGGGATGTTTTCTTTTAGTTAAATAAGATTATTTTATTTAACTAAAAGGGATGCTTTCTTTTAATTAAATAAGATTATTTTATTTAATTAAAAGGGATGTTTTCTTTTAATTAAATAATATTGTGGATAAATTGATCAAACCTTAGGAAATATTGAAATAATTAAATTAATTACGATTTGATCAAGGAAATTGATTTGAATTGAAAATATTGCAAGGCATTGATTCAGTAAATTGGTAAATTGATTCTGTCATTTGATAAATTGAAGAATGGGGCCCATATTCTAGGCGACCATTTTAGGGTGCATACAAAACCTTATATTGTATGTTTACCAAATAGCAGTCTGTTAATTTACCGAAAGACAATAAATTATCTAGAGTATACCAATCAATTGAGTTAAGCTATGTGTAATGCAAAACGGTAAAGTAATGACACATAAACACATTGACACATGGATTTTTAACGTGGAAACCATGTTAAGAGAAAAACCACTTGGGACTGGTAACCCGAAATTTTCACTCTTCTAAAGTGAGCTCGGTGAAGAGCCAACCCTGTTAAAGGTTACAAACACATTGTTAGGTGTGACCTTGTTAGAGGATTTAAAAGTTTAGACTGTCACTTGATATCAGACATCTCTATGCTACCTTCCTTAATAAAACACTCACTTGGCCTGTCAATAGGTATCTGGAATCTCATGCTAGCTTCATGATCAAAATTTTTGATACTCCTTGGGATGTATCTCAATATAGAAAGGATCTTTAAATCTTGCTCGGTTAAGAGACTTTTTGAATCAATGGTTAAACTAAAACAATATGATTTGTTCACATATACAACTTATACTTGCAAGTTTTCATATCTATTGTAAGCTCATAAAACCAATCTTATCAATATATCCCTTTTAATACCTTTGCTCCACTTTACTTCTGCTCGGTGATGTTGTGCTTTGTTGCTCGGTGTCTGTAGAAAACTTTAGCTCTTTCCTCACCTTTATTGTTCAGGACTGTATGAAGTTGCTCTTCATTAGTTTCTCTTTAGCATCCTCTTTTTCATTCATTCACCCTCTCAATTCGTAATGAATTAAGTTGTCTCTTTTATAGACATGATATCACCGTTGTTAGGTTCTTGATTTTCTTGATCTTGGCGTGATCCACAATCTTAGCCAATTAGATTTAAATTAAAACTCTTGTTTTATCTCACAGATATCTTCTTGCCAACTGGGCAAAACAACTTTAAATCCTTTAGTTATCTCTGGCTTTATCTTGTCGATGAAAACAAAGATAACTACCAGTTAAGTCTATATTTAGCTGTGCTAGCTAGATATTTTGTTGTTTCTAAACTCAAGTTAATTTTGGTGTTTTAACTCTTTGATAGCTTCGGTCAACACTCTAGTTCTCCTAGGGCTTTTCCGTTGGTTTACTCTATGATTCTAGCCGTCGGTTATGCTTGTGATTATGCTAGTTGGTAATGCTTGTCGATGTTCTTGCTCGGGCATCACTGTGACTTGACTTTTGGTGATCTCTATCTGTCAAGTTCCACTAGCTGTCGGTGTTTGAAGTCACATTGTGAATGCTTATCTTTTATGCATTACATAAAGCATAATCTTTCTCTCTTTGATTCTCTGAAGTCTTTGACACTTTGATTATAACCGATTAGATTATATCAAGTTGACATCAATGAAAATACAATCCATTAACTGATTTAATGTCTTGCATTATCTTTATGCATTTCGGTGATCAACTTTAACATCTTCAAACATTTAATCAGTTACTTGTCATCAGTTTTATCTCGCAGAGTTTTTCTTGCCAACTGGACAAAACAACTTTAAATCCTTTACTTATCTCTAGCTTTGTCTTGTCGATGAAAACAATGATAACTACCAGTTAAGTCCATATTTAGCTCTGCCAGTTAGATATTTTGTCATTTCTGAACTCAAGTTAATTTTGGTGTTTTAACTCTTTGATAGCTTTAGTCAACACTCCAGTTCTCCTTGGGCTTCTCCGTCGGTTTACAGTATGATTCTGGCCGTCGGTTATGCTTTTGATTCTGGTCGTCGGTAATGCTCATCGGTGTTCTTGCTTGGGCATCACTGTGACCTGACTTTCGGTGATCTCTGTCCGTCGGGTTCCACTAGCCGTCGGTGTTTGAAGTCACATTGTAAATGCTTGTCTTTTTATGCATTACTAAAAGCATAATCCTAATCTCTCTGATTCTCTGAAGTCTTTGACACTTTGATTATTTCCGATTAGATTATATCAAGTTGACATCAATGACAATACAATTCATTAACTGATTTAATGTATTGCATTATCTTTCTCCATTTCGGTGATCAACTTAACATCTTCAAACATTCAATCAGTTACATGTCATCATGTTTATACAACTTCAATGATAATTAAATTTTTGTTATGGTTGACACATTGTAATTAATGCTTGTTATGTTGCATAGTCTATCATTTCCATTATGTTTTATTGGGATTTATTTGAGAGTTTATGATAATTTTATGTGCAGATTGTTATGCTTGTTTTGTTTTCTTTGTAATACCTACAAATATAATTTGTATATAATTTCATGGATGTTAAAATTGTTGGATATCATATTACAAGCTCTTGGCCATTATTACAAGGTCAATTTAAGTTTAATATATAATTATTTTGGGCACTAGTTCTTGGCCATTGTTACAAAGTCAAATTAAGTTTAACGTATAATTACACAATGAATGATAAAATTTAGAAAGTTGTTGATTAATGAACTTTGTCTATTGAGAAAACTTGTTTAAGTAGTGACCGACAATCTAACAATAAGGGTTATACAAACCGATAACTGATCGTACAATTAGACAATTTAAAAAGTTGTTCACCAAACAACTGTGTCAATTGAGTGAGAGTTCAAGTATTGACTAACAACGTAATAGGTTAGATTAAAGAACACCGCGAATGTATGATGACTGATCATGTAATCAGGGAATTTAGAAAGGTGTTGAGTAATCAACTCCGTGGTTTTAAGCATTTATTTTTAGAGCTGACCATTCAATATCTCTCAATGGTTGTTATCGCTAAGTCGACAAATTTCTTATTTTTTGGATGGTTCCTTTGTTTCATCAAGGAGTACTGAAAGCTGCCAATTTTTTTTGACTCTGATATATTTCTCGCTTTTTGAGGTGTAGTTATTACAAATAATTCATTTGTCCAATTAATTAATGATGGTGTGGGTCTGGGAATATATGCAAGCGAGCTGGTACAATTTTTCAAAATTAATGAAAGTATTTCCACGACAAAAAAGCAACAAAATTTAATGTTTCCTTTTTAAATGCCATTATTCCTTCAAAACCTTGTTATTATTTTCATAGAGCACCCCACGAACGACAATTTTTGTCTTTCTAGCGAAGGAATAATCGCACACACTTACAAAACTAGGTCAACCTTAAATATTTGTTTGCATCTAATCTTTCAATTTGATTAATAATAATCCTTTAAGAGGAAAGTACTTTGTGCACGATAAATTTAACAATCATCCCATTGAATTTACTGGATAAATTCACCATAAATTTACCACCTTCTTATTCCCTGGCAAGCATGTTTCTAGGGTTTTCTCTAAGTTGTGTTGTTTCACATGAATTGCACACCTTGGTTTGCATCATGTTAGACATTTTCCATAATAACCTCATCGATGTGCTTGATACCTATTTAGGAGATGCCACTCTTGCCAAAATTGTTAAAAGAATTGGCTTCACCGATTTCCAAGAAAGTAGTCGAAAGTGGCAATCTAGAATCCTGGTCTTTTTCTAAGGTCGTGCCTTGCCCTGAATTGATTGTTCATTGTGCCAAAAACTATCACTCTAAATCACATGAAATTCATGGCTCGAATGACTTCATAATTATGAAAATTGACTCTCAATTTGTCTCTGAAGCTATCAATTAGTTGCTAGACTGCAAGTTATTTGTTAACTTATCTATTGCTAGAGGATGGGATGATTTCAATGATAGAGAAGAATGATGTTTAAGTCAAATTCATCTGGAATGGATGAAAACAAAATTTAAGGACAACTCATACCTCTCATCCATCCTTGTAAGAGTGAATTTCAAACATGAGATAACTGATGTTATTACCAAGTGTTGTACATCGTATTGTTGGTAGTGTTAAAGTAGAATAATTTTCTCCATGGATGTATGAATGTCTAATAATTATGTTTACTAATAATGAATACTTTGACTAGGTAGCCCTAATAAGCCAACATATGCATGAGCAGTTGTCAAGGTATAGATGCATCAATTCTTTTCACATGTGCTCCCTATTGATGTACATTCTTGCTAGCACACAAGGTGCTTGGCCTAGTTTGCAAACCCTAGAAATTCCCACTTCAGCTACTTCTGTTTATGATAATTTTCTACAGTTGCAGAATAAAATTGAAATTAAGACCCAACACATTGTCAATGACTAATTTCTCTGGATTACATTATTAAAATGATTGAAGGATCACCAGAGAAAAGGCTCTCGTTGTAAGTTGCAACACTTGTAACCTGATATGGCAGTTATTTTATCTAGTTTGATAACTTATCTTATTTAAAAATTGGGGGTTTTGAAAATACCCCCTATAAATTGCACAAATATATCTCTGATTATTTCATATTTTTAGAAGTATGTCATCATATGGCGAATGCTAATGTAAAATATGTTGATGAAATGAACAAGAAGGGTTACATTTTCCCTATCTCACTCATAAACTTTTCTTGCAAGACTAGTGATGTTGCAAGGACGACATAAAATATTTTATCAAATTTTAATTTGCAATTCATATGGTCGAGAAGTCATTTTGATAGCAAAGGTTTTATATGTAGAAATGATCCCAAAGGTGCATCATATTTGCACAGGGCAAAACTTGAAGATTATTGGGAGGATTGTGCAGATGCCAAGGAGGTACAAAAAAGATGTTTGATGAGAATGACCCTTGATCAAGTAAGGCATTTAAGCTACCTCTATTTGTTCCAAGGGAATTGATCGATGATGGTTCATATTTGGTGGATGCTAGTTGTAAAAATATTCCACTTGCAACACTTCTAGAACTGTCATGGTTGGAGAATGATGAAACATGTATAAGACACAAATTGGTCTTATAATCGTTAGAATAAGGAGATGGATAAAAAAAATGAAAGAATGTACTAATTCATCGGTCCACAAACACACAAGTTTAAAGCAAAATACATTTGAAGGTTCCAATCCTTCACAAACCCTAACCATTTCATCCTCCACACCTGAGATAAATATTTTTTACTCTAGAGTAGATGGAAACCAATGAGTTCGAAGTATGAAGCACAATGTCATCCATGAGCAATATGTCACTACATCTTCAAATACAGAGACACATCAAGCAAGTTTTGTTCTTGTTTATCTTGATCCTAATGACTTGCCAACTATTGTTAGAGATGGGAAAGAGAGTCTATCTATTACGTCTCGGCAAACCAATATAGACAACCTTCCATACACATTATTTGATAGTTCCTGATTGTCTTTGCAAACTGATTCTAATTCTCCCGAGTCTTCAATCTCACTCCCTACCAATGCTAATAGAAATGTTTCTAAATAGTCTGTCATTACCTGTCCCTCTTTGCTAATGAAGGTCATCGAGAAATATAAGAGATGTAGCTCACTAGCATGGGGGCTTCACTTAGTGAACCTGAATCATAACACATGTATTCATGACATACTAAAGAATATTGCCCCAAACTCTCTTTTTGTCACCCCCTCCAATACCCCCCACACATACTTTCCTATATAACCCCCCACCCCCACGCCCCAAAATTCCTTACCCCCTATTTAGGCAATGTATTGCCACCTTTTTTGCCTATTTTAAACCCCGCAATATGAATGCACATGATAATGTATTGCCCCTTCAGTGAAGACCCCATGTTCAATAGTGGATACAAAAGTCAACGTTGTAGCCAAGTTATTGGAGGATGGTCCTAAAACAAAGAAAGCCTGCAGAATCTCTAGAATGGTGTTTGACCAAAATTTTGATTGTAAATTTTTGGAGATTACAAACTTGATCATCGATAAAAGCGAATAGGACCTCACAGATCAAGATTTCACCTTAAACAGATTGGATATGGGCCCACATATTGTCGAAGGGGGGTATTTATCACATGGAAATAGTTGTGGATATTCTAGAAAAAAGGATCGAAGTGGAGCACGAAAAGAACAGTGTTAGGAAAATAGGTGAAAAACTTGCCCGCTTTTATCTAATCTGCCCTCCAAATCAACAATTGATCTCTTGATCAAAGTGTGAATATTTCAATTGAAGGCTTTCAACCTGATATAATAAAGAAAATCAAGATAAATCAAATGGTCACCTTAGCAGTGGATTGATGGGCTAGAAAACTAATATTAGATGGCTCATCATGCATTAAGGAAAGCGTGAAAATGTCTGGTGACATTTGGTAAAAGACAAAGCTCTCGAATAACGCCCTACAAACTGTGAAAATAAAACATAACAACTTGTTAACCCTAGTTGCTGACTTGAAAGATGTTTCAAAAATACCTAAAGACATTTCAATTCATGAAGGAATTACAAGTAAATTAAGTGATATTGAGTGCATAGTGTGGATAGATATGTTGGAGTGGAAACTCTTGTGAGTTGGGGAATTAGATACCCTAATAATATAAATTCTATTCGACTTTCAACATGACCTTCAATGTCTCCAAAAAAATCTGTCGATACTCAACGAAAATATGTTTAAAGGGAATAAATTGTGTGAGAGTACCAATGCATCTCAAAGTTTCAAATAAAAAATGCACACAAGGTTATCTACCAAAGAAGTCATTTAAAAAATGTTGCAAACATTGATAAACCAGGCAAATTGGATTCCACACTTCAACAATTAGGTCCATTATATTCACCCTATTCTTCTACAAAGGCACCAGAAGCTAACCAACTGAAAAACAAGGACCAACACAACTAAAGTCCCTAATGTAAAGTAACCCACACTAGTTATCACAAGATACAAAGAATATACAACCAACTTACAAGTCGATCAGGCAGAGGAAAACAATGCACCTCAAGATACATAATGTGGAGGACTAGCATTGGAACATGCAACAAGTGTCATAATTATTTAAGGCTTCTTTTATTTTTCTCAATGTTACTTTCATGCTTGAGAAGTCATGATTTTTTTGGCATTACAATATTAAATTTGTAATGCTAAATTGCAATATGCACATGCACTGGAAGTACACAAGAATGAAGTCACACCATTGGGAAATGCAAAAAAGAGGAAGCTCGACCAAAAAATGGTGTCATGAATGATTACTTATTTCATGTCTTGAACTGCTTTGTTTCTATAGTTGGTAACCATATATGAAGTGCCTTTAGGGATCCGTTTATCTCATTTTTAAGAAGTCTTCTAAATTTTCTTTTAAAAGGGTCATTTGCAAGATATTTTTGTTGTGATGAACACTTATAATGGTATTCCAATATATAATCCATGGATCATACTGAAGTAGATTTTTCCACGCATTATTGAATTTTGAAAGATATGAATGAAACATATTTGATTCAAATTGTCATCTAATTGACTTGATGTTATACCTCATCTGATTTCACACTTGTATCCCAAGGTCTTGCATTTAATTTTTAATAGAATATTTGTGAATTGATCAAACAAAACCAATACTATATCGAATTAGGAAATTAAAAGTTAAACACTACAAAATCCTGGAATCTACCACTGTAATTATTTTCTCAAAAATTTAATACTAAGAAATTTGTATATCATAATATTGACATGCAAATTTAACAAACAATGTGTTTTACTTTCACATAGTAACCTTTCTGAAGTCATTCATAATGATCTGAATATCAAATAAAATGGAATATGGATAGTACACAAAATATTTTTCAAGCCTTATCTTTCCAAAGTTCAATAGTTGTTAGAACTTAAAGTTTGAATCCTCTAAAACCAAAATTCATTTCCCCTACTATTACAATAATCTGGGATGATTTCACAAAGCAATTCGTGAATTGTCTTTTTTTTTTTTTTCAATTTACACTGGATAAAAAAATATAATTGATGACAACGACGCCTTCATTCCCCACTTTGCCTTATCCAACTCATGCTCCAAACACACCATTATTCTCAACTCCTTTTGTTGCTAACATCCTCGATTTTTATTACATGTATTTAGAGACCATGGATGTTATATCATTCACATTGGAGATTGTTGTCATCTTGACTTGCATCCTATGTTTTATTACCATGAAATCATTTTCTTGGGTTCCGCCTTACATGTCACTAATTTCAATTCTAAAGATCATGGCATTAGTTGCCAACTTCTTGAAGCTCTCCAATGTCTCTACATTCACTTTCTTGGGAGACAGATCCTTCTTTATGGTCCTCTTCAAACTATGATGAACATCACTACTCTTACATAGGATAACACCTTCTTTGTCAAATAACTCTACCTGCAGAGTAGACAACATAATCTTTAGATCTTGGTTGTGTCGATGCCCTTGTTCTAGAGTCATTGTTATCCCATTTTTTAGTACATCTATTACACTAATATTTCATTCTAGCATATCCATTCGTGTGCTACATTCATTGCCATTCTTATCATTCATTATTTCGTCATTAAGAAAAAGGCCAACATGCAACTTTGAAAGTTCTTGTAAATCATGTAAAATCATTGACAAATTATTTCTCACCTTTTTCACATTTTGTGTATTGTCATTCCATATTTTTATTTTCTCTTCAATTAGAATGTGTGTTCTTATATAGTCATCAACACACACCATTACATCAATTATAAGTTTCCCAATCCAATCATCCACTTCCACAGTCACAACTGAATACTTTTTTAGTTATTTGATTTTATTAGGATCCAACCGTTCAATAAGAAGACTCATAGTTTCCATCTCGACCAATCACTCATGTCGACCATGGACTAGATAAATGAGGTTAAAGAGTTTAACTATGCTGGTAACACTAATTTTTCTTAACCTCCAATTTAAGGCTTTGTGATAATGTACTCACACCAAATTTTGTGTGATAGATATCGCCGTCAACACTAGGTGGACCCATATCTACCCTATGTAACCTAAAGTCAAGATCTGTGAGTTGGATTTTATCCTTGTCTCCTATAGGATCAATAATCTCCAACAATACATATTCTAGACATTCTCCTGGCCTCCTTTGGTTGAGGAGTATCTTGCAATAACCTAGCCACTATATCCACCATTGACCTTGTATCTCTTTTTCTTGTCTACAACTTTTTTTTAACCATGAAGGGGAAGTAAAAGAATCACTGACCATGGATAAATCTGAGTGATTGAAACATGTGTTGGAAATATTAACCCCATCTCCAAGTGTTGACATTGCAAAATAACTTTGTCTTGCATCAGAACTACAAAATTGGTTTCTCTTTACTAGAAGGGTGTGATCAGTATGAACTCTATAGGAAATGACAATCATGCTTCATACTTGCCACATGTTGCATCCTTTGAAATTGGATCTCCAAGAGATTTTTTATGTTTTCCATTCTTCTACTCTTTCTTGCTTAAGTTTGGATTGCTTGAACTAGTGGTGTCCAAACTAGTGAGTGTACCGGATAATTTTGATTTTACAAGGCCATTATCTTATAAGAGTTTGGTTATTCTTTGGGATTAGACACTTTTCATCATTGTCTTTCTTCTTTTCCACCCACTTTTCAATTCTCCAAATAACCACCTCTATTCTCCTATCCAAATTATCTTCTTCTGGTGCATTCCAATCAATTGGTTATAGTGGTTACCTTTGTATTTCTGTACTATATACATGATCGACTATATCAGACTCATCGTTTGTAATGCCACCTACACCAATTGAGAGGTAGTAATCAACTATTTGCTTTAGTGTCATTCTTGACCAGCTCCTCTTTCTAACTTCAAGTTCATCCTCACAATCTGCCCAAAAGTCTTCTAACTGTGTGACATGATGGTAAGAAGATCTAAAAAATAGAGTAATTTTTATGTAAAACTTTTTGGATCAAAATGCAACCTCAAAGCATTATAAGTATCCATTTTATATTTATCTATTTCTTTAAACCATATTCAAAGCATTCAAGTTTGATTCACACCTATATATTCCTAATTGAATTGGAAATTAGATACCTATATTTCCCTTTTCACTATACCTTTTATTCACTTCACACATTTATCTACATAATTCAATAATAATAATCTTGTCCTCGACGTACCTAGGCAATTTCCAAGGGAAGTCATCAAAATCTCCAATTCTGAGATACGTAAATGTAGGGAACTGTAAGAAGACACTGCCATAAATTTGTATCAAAGCAACGGCCTCACAAGAAGACTGGGTCACCCTGCATTTCCCTTACCAATTTCATTGTAAATGTGTTGTTGACTTTCCTATAATTTTAATAGCTATTTTGCAATTGAAAGCTTGGATACAACTCATGTATATCTAGATATCTTCTTCAAATTTTATAACATAATCTAGGGCCACTCAATATTGTGTACACGCTAGAGAATACACCATATACGAGGACATGTAAAAAAACTTATTCAATGGGAAGTGAGTGATCATCTCATGCAAACAATCACTAATCAAACCAACCAGTCTTGGTAATCCAACCCCCTGTGAATTACTCGAACAAAGAAACAAATCCACTCATATAGGCTTAGGGACTATTCATCGCCTCTAAGCTTATGCAATAAAACAATAAAATCAACAATTTCACCTTTTTAAAACTCTTATATATTGTACGAGGTAGTTTGCAATGTCCTGTCCTTGGGGGTGAAAACCATTATGTGTCAATTATATTCTTGTACATTCTCTTTTTTTGTTGTTAAACTTGCATTGTGATAACACAAAGTTTCATTGGGCATATTGATCCCTCTTAGGGAGACGAAAGAAGCTTCCAATATTTTCATGGTCCAGACTGACTACAACTTGACCATCACGTGTTTTGATTGTCCTTGTGTTGGGATCATATCTATTTATGCATTCCATTACTAGTTCCATACACTGTACGACTACCAGGAACTCTGCTGCTTCAATTAATCCACTCTCTACCAATTTTTCAATGATACTATGCTGCTTAGGATGTTCTACCCTTCCCCAAAATTCATTCAGATCCACATAACTCAATTTTGTATTGCCTATTTCACCACGTATGCATTCTAAACCATTAAGATGTTCATATCGTAAATGCTTAAATTTGATGTTTCTACACCCTACTTTACTTTTCCAATTGAAACAAAAAAAATTGCTTTGCAGTACAAACAACTAACCAATTTCACCCAAAATGCCTCTCCAAAATGCTACCAATTTTTGCCAAATATGCCTGCAGAAAACCCTGCCATGCCCTACCTTTTTGTGACTTTCTAACAAATGACATATTCCAAATCTTATGGAAAAAGTAATTAATTTTACATTTTCACTTCTCCAACTCCGCTACACAATTTATCATATCAAATAATAAATATTCCTTTTTGTCTTCAACTTTCAAATTAACCCCCTCAACCTAGAACTTCTTGCTAAAATATAAATATTTTTAAATCCCGTAAACACATTTAAAATGCATCCAACAAACATGTCAGATGCCACACCAAAAACACCCTAATTATTACCCTCAATGCCGGACTATCCGTCTAAATTTGAACCTTTGCTAAATTGACAAAGATGTTTAACTAAATTGATAAATATTTTAAAATTGACTAAACAATTTAATCAGATGCCACACCTTTTCCCTACCCTTCTCGTCGGACGACCACAATACTTAAATTTTCGCTTGATTGACAAAGTTTTAAATTGTCCGATTACCCGACCACTTATCGGTCTCTATAACCCTTATTGTCGGACTGTCGGTCAATACTTGAACTTTCCCTCAATTCACAGAGCTGATTAATCGACAACTTTCTAAATTCACCGATTACATGACTTTCATTTTCCCCCTTTCAAACGGAACCTTGCCGCACCTTTACCCCACCCTTCTTGTCAGACGATCACAATACTTAAACTTTTGCTTGATTGACAAAGTTTTAAATTGTCCAATTACACTACCACTTATCGACCTCTATAACCGTTATTGTCAAAAATGTCGGTCAATACTTGAACTTTCTCTCAATTCATAAAGTTGATTAATTGACAACTTTCTAAATTCACCGATTACACAACTTTCATTATTTCTCCCTTCAAATGAAACCTATCCGCAATTGGTTGCGCACCCTTATATAGCAATATAAGAAATAAAAGCTATACAATCTGATTAATTTAAAAACGTTATATAATGTTCGATATAATCTAATTAATTCTATTTAATAGAAATACTCATTAAAAACAATTGTAATCTACAGTCTAAGAAATTTGAAAACCGTTCACAGACGATCAAATAATAGGCCTGCATCGTGCCCTAGGCGTGGCGATCTCGGTTTGTTGAGTAGGGAATGTGCATCTGCGTGATTAAATAACGGTGGTTGTTATCTCTTGTGTTCTAAATCTCGGCGGTCATAGTTTAGGAGGCTATATGCTGCCACGGAGACAACGCAAGGAATTTATGAGCTGAGTTGCTGCACTTCATTCAAGCATGGAGAACGAAGATGAACAAGATGCAAAATGGTATGCCATTTTTTTTCTCTGACAACTCAGTAAATATGAAACCATAAGGACTGCGTAGAAATCAACATATGTTACTTTTGTGGTTTAGGGTTTAGGGTGCAGGGTTTAAAGTCGAGTCATCACAAATATAAGAATGGAAGATAATAGGTACTTCAATACTATTTATTTTTCTAATGCCAGCTAGAAAATGCATTTGGTTTTGCATATGGTCTTTGATCATAGCCCTTTAGCACTAACCAATGTTCTTCGCAACAGCTTTTCTTGGATTGCGTTTTTTTATTTGCAGTTCGTGGCATAGATTAAAATATGGCAGATATATCATTGATAAGTTGGGGGGTTGCGATAAAATCTGTAAATTTATCGCGGAGTATATATTGCAGATAAGTTTCGAAAAAATATGAACTTATCACTAAAATCTCAGTGATATTTCACCAAAATATCTGCCATAGTCTGCTAATAGAGACTGACGGCCCAAAACGCTGTTATTTCACATTTTCTTGTTTGCAAATTTGTGTTTGGGAGAGGAAAAAAGGGTTTGAAGGGAAAACATGTGATTTGCAGCATTTTAGAGCAATTTGCAAAAAAATGCATTTCAAATTAACTTTAAGCAATTTTTTAAATTCCCGATATTATTGCTGATAAGTTGCTAATTTATCTCCAATATTTTCAGGATTTTTTTTTTTACCCTTGATGATAAGTTGATGATAAGTTGCCGATAAGATAACGATATTTTGAACTATGGTTTGTGGTTCTTGCATATGTCCCTCACGACAGTGATATTTACTCTCTAATTCACGACAGTCATATCTACTCTCTAACTTGGAATTGCGCTCTTTCCATTGTATCTCTACGTGTCTGGCTAATGTATCCTATGGCTTGCCCACCCAATTTTTAAGCATTTTCACAAGGTTCTCTGCACACCACTGCACCCTTGTAACAATGTAGCTTTGTATATTCATGTGCATATACTACATCAATAGTTTGTATTTTCATACTATTATCAAATGTTAATTACTTGACAAATGTATTTTTATTTTGGTATATTGTATAAATGTTTCAAATTTCATTTGTTGCTCGTTTACGTTGGGAGTTGAGATGCTCCATTCATGGCCCCTGCTCCAGGAATATTAGTTGAATCCTGTTAAGCAATTTCTGGTTGATAAAATACGCGGTTATTATTATTTCGTTATTTTGCCAAATTCAGTCTTGAAATTAGTTCTTTGAACTGTACAGCTATAAGATCCCTCAAGAGTTTCGAGAAGTTGAGGTGGAGCAGAGGGCTGGATGGGATCTTTGGAAAATTCTCGTAGCAAGTTGTTCTGTTTAGCGCTGCCCTTGTGAACTTATATTTGTAATATTTTTCTTTGCGTCATATGTCTAAAGCATTGTCACACATCTTTTTGAAACCGAATTCTTATATATGTTAGCAGAATTTTATTGCATAGATGAATAATACGTCTAAAACTGATTTCTTGTGCAGGAAAATTATATGATATGTACTGATTGGGTAATCAGGGAATGGAACCTTTTGCTTTTCTACCAACATCCTCTATGGAAGGTGGATATAAATGATCCCTTGATTTTGTTTTTTTCTCGTTTTTGATGTTCTCTTTTAATTCTCTTAACTTGCAAATATTCCGTTTATTTGACATAATGAAGAATTGTCAATCATCAATATTTCAAGCATTTAGTAGAAAGCTCTCTTTTCATTGAACTTTGATCTTATAATCCATTTATTATACCTGGCACCTGCTATTTTAAATATTAATTAAAAACATTCCATGACAAGGGAGTTGTGATTTCGGTTGATAGAATTGAAGAGTAACTTTAATTGTTTGAAGGATGCAGTTCAAAAGATTTCCCGTCAAATTTGCCTTCTAAATGCTAAAACTGAAAATGGGAATGCATTCGGAAGAGCAGATAGTAGGCCCGTTTGTTTCGCGGAATTGATCAGGAATTGGTATTTCTGAATTTGGGAATTGTTCAATTTAGTGTTTGTTTTAAAAATAAAAAATTAGAATAGGTTTATGCGAATTCTAATTTTGAGCCATTTTAAGCATTCCATAATTCCACCTCAGACCTGGGAATTGGAATTGAAAAATGGAATTAGAATTGAGAATATTATTTTGGAAATACATTCCCATTTATCGAGGTGAACCTTCCGTGAAATTGTATCCGTTCCCATTTCTCCTGAGCTTCTGGAAATTTTGCTTGAAACTCTGAGTTGAGGATTTCTGCACATATCCTTCACAAGGTAAATAATGGGCCGTGGCTGTCTTTCCATTGCTCTTTCATAGTTGAAACTTTGTAAATCTTGGAAAACTCCGCGTACTCTTTCATTTCTCTGTCCATTTTTCAAATAATAAACAAGGGTTTTAATTTTAAACATGACCGCGACTTGTATTTCTGTTTATATCTGTAAGAAGTCCCATACATTGTATTCACATCTCGCTGTTGTTTGTCTTGTTTTGCATTGAGGGCTGCGGTTTCATTTACTGTTCACGACTTGTATGCTCATGGTTAGATCAACGCTCTTCCTGTACATTCTTTGTGGGCTCCTTTGAATGTCTGCGATTGACCTCTTTCATGCTCAAATAACCTTAAACCGAGGGCTTCATACAACAATGTTGAGGGTTCCTTTATGTTTTCTCGCTATATAGCTATGCATAACGTTTGACAAAAACGTGCTGACCGCTGACCTCTAGATCTTATGAGGGTTTGTTGCATTTATCTGAATAACATTCACCATGTTGGGTTTGATGCTTTGGTATCCTTCAGACTTGGTGGAAAATTTTGACTCCAGGGCACTTTGTCTTTTCAGCCCGGTGCTTAAATCTGAGCTTCCTCGCAGTCTTGTTTCTCAAATGAACTATTATCAAGTTCAAAGTTTTCACACCAGAGTTGAAGTTCTTTTGTTGTCCACTTCTTATTGCCTATGTTGGTATTTAGCCATGATTGCC